>JAFREQ010000090.1:755000-902500 GCA_025331565.1 Holacanthus passer | reverse complement strand
GATTTTACACTCCGGAGCCTCAGATCCTGCAGTCGGGACTCAGCAGACGGAAACAAGTTTAGCTGAGTCATTAGTTGTATTAAGGGACCTGAAACAATTAGAAAATATTAATACAGCTGTCAAGCAGCTGTCATCCGAGCAGCGCCGCACTGTGACAGAAATAAAGTGCTCTGACATGAAGTTATTCCACGAAAACGTCTTTCTAAACTCAATCAGAGGCGGTCGAGGGGACGCGACAGTCTGCTGATGTTAGAGAAAATCTTACAGCCTGCAGAAGGTGATGTTTCACTGTTGGATGGAGAAGAGAAAAAAAACATTTAAAGTAAAGTGGAAAACCATTATGATTATGATTTAGTGAAAAGAATATTAACTTTGCATTAAGTTCAACTGAGTTACATTTTATTTTTTTTTCATTTCTATATCATATTTAAACTCCTAATTCATTCAGATTAAGACTTTATGATCCGCGGTCAAACGAGGCAGGTCTGGACCACTTGTAAATTTCCTAAGAGATAATTTAAAGTACAATAAAATTGAATTAGTGAATGCCACAAATTCTCTTAAATCACTTTTACGTGACACTTAAGAACAAATTTGTACGTTTGAGTGGTTCTTGATGAGACGAATCTATTCAGACAGGATCCCGCCCCCGTCACACTCAGCTGTTTGTATATGCATATCTATATGTACTGTGCTGTAAGTGTGTGTGTATATAATGTGTAAGAGAGTGTGTGTATGGCTGATGTGTGTGTGTGTGTGTGTGTGAGTCTGTTTGCTTGCATGAGTGTGTGGAGTGTGATTTGTAAGAGTGTCTGTGTGTTAATTGGAGGGCTGTTGTCTTGAAAGATCATCCATTTGTCTCCATCTGGCCCTCTGGCTGCAGATACTTCCCTGCTAACACGCACACACGCACACACACACACACACACACACACACACACACACACGCAGGTTTACTAACACGCACATGAATGGTCCATCCACTCAGCAGCGGTGTTTCCGCCGCATGCCCAGGTCCTCACCCCCCTCACTTGAAACATTCTTTGAAGACAACAACACTGACAACATTTTATCAAAGCTGCCGCTCGAACACATTTTAATCTACATCTTCAATTACTGTTGTTCTCTATGATTTCCAGGTTCTGTAGTGCGCAGGATAAAAGTCTTTAATATCGACTGTAAAAAGGAGGTGGAGGGCGAGCAGCAGACCCACCGGCTCATTTCGGAGCAGCCTCTCATTTATTCAGAGATGGAGAGGTGATGCTCGGCCTCTCTCTCCATTAAAGGCAACACAACCGCCTCCTTCTTTCATCCAGCGTGAGCAATAAAGTCTCAGCCTAACATGAAACAACTGCCATAACTGTGAGAGATGAGTCCTGCGCCGAAGCCAGAGCGATGAGGGCTTTCCTGTAAACACTCAGCGCGTGCACGTGTGTGTGTGTCTAATTTGAACAATGTTTATTCATAGGATTAGAGTGTTTGGCTTGAATGTGGGTCGAAACAACATGGCAAACACTCTTGAAATTGATGCAATATTAATGTCAATATGCCCGTCTCATTTTCATCTCGCTGTCGCACATTTGGTGGGACTTAAAGGGCCAGATTCATGGAAAGTTCACTGCATCAGAGAGAGACTTGCAGGCGTCTGGAGGGCGAAGACGCACATCAAGGCCATCGTGTGTAGTTATATATAAGTTAGATATAAAGTTATTTAGTTTCACTAACTGGTGAATCGTGTGCAGGATCCGGAACCAGACGCCGTCCTGTCTGAAATTGGACCTATGATGACTTTGATGGAGCGTTTCTGTTTTTAATGGCAGCACTGATTAGCGGCCCAGGAAACTCACAGACCAATTGCACGAGCTATAAATTACCTCACATGATGCTACTCAACCAATCAAATCTCTGCATGCACATAAACATTGCGACTCGAGTCAGTGCGTAAGATGTAGACATACAGAGAGACAAGGCGAGAGACAGTTGGAGAAATAAATGAGAAAAGTAATTTCACATGTCGTGCTCTGAAAAGAGAACAGACGACAGAGTGAAACAGAGCTTTTAATCAAGAACAGACTTTTACATCTTAATTCTTCAGGCACTTCAAAACCAGTATGTCTCAAATGTTCCGACACAGTGACGATTATTAAAAGCGGCGATGTGAAGCGTCACTACGAGACAAACACTCAAACCCGAACCGAGGGGACGGAATATAAAATATTTTATTCGGCACTGAATCTTAACACAAGTGAGACATTATGATGTTCCGGACGTTTGCTTGAGGAAATTTGCAAACAGCATCGCCAGCTTTGCGAATCTGTAAAATGGAAAATGTTTATTTGACATCCCAATAAACCTCCACTTAAATTTGAGTAGCAGCATTTTTGCCAGTGTGACATGATGACGGCGTTTCTGTGCCCCCGCGGGGCGAGGCTGTCTGACGTCACGGCAGGGCTCGGATAACGCCGACCTTTGGTCAGAGTGTTGACGTGACGGGCAGGACGTCATCCTCATCGCGTTCGTCTCGTGCCGTGTGATCATGGACGCCATCATGTGTTTGTGTGGAAGTTGAAGCAACTGCTGCAACATATAAGAGAGAGAGAGATGATATGTAATAATATGTATCCTGAGTTTATCCATCTCCCTGGTCCTCAGAGACGGCCCCTATCTGTGTGTGGAGAAATGTCAGCTGCAAAATATGTTGACTGTTATAGGCTGAGAGAAAGAAGCTGCAGTAAATGTTTCTGAGTGATTACATCTATAAAAGTATTACAGCTGCTCGTGTTATTCTATCTGCCGGACTCATTCCTTCCATACATTACGGACAACTTTTCTGTCCTGCACTGTTGAACTGAATGTAATTATATTTGAACTGCTGGTTGATATTTGCATATTTAATGTTAATAATTTAATTACTTTTTCCACCATTTGAGCTTCGTCTGTCTGAATGAGTATCACACGAAAGATAAGAGTTCACACCGAGCAACATTACACAACATTCACAAGGCATCAACATCAAAAAAAGTAGTTGGCTTTAAACACAACTTGGCGATCTGGCCAGGATCCGGTCTGGATCCGGTCTGGATCCGGCCAGGATCCGGTCTGGATCCGGTCAGGATCCGGTCAGGATCCGGTCAGCGCGGGAGCTGAGACACAAAAACAACACGGACACAATGGAGATGAACCCATATGGTGTCAGACGGCTGATACACACACTATATACTGTTTTTAAACTATTTCAATCAAAGCTGCAATGATTATTTTCATTTACGAATCCGCTGATTATTTTCTCAGTTAATCAAATAATGGTGTGGTCAATAAAACTGTGCAAGTTTGACTTATTCAAAATCCTTGTTACTTTAGTTCACTTCACTAACATGGAAGCAAACAAAAAATAGCAGCAAAGTTTTGGTCTTTAACATTGACTCTAAAAAGGAGGTGGAGGGTGAGAAGGAGCTGAAGAGAAGTGAAGAGGGAAAACCTCTGAAACAACACTGGATACTTTTAATTTAGTTTATATGATGTGAAAAAAGTAATTAATGCAAGTAATGTCAGCGTGCTTTATTAAAATTAAATGACGGTTGTTTCCGAGTATTTCAACATGTCATATGACTAATTTATCTACTTATCTTAGTTATTTTATTGCAAGAAAACTTCAGTCTCTTCTTTCTCCCATCTACATATTTTCATTTCACAAAATAAAGAAGCGAAGGAGGAAGAGACGAGGGAGGAAAAGCCTGTGTAATTAACCCTCAAAGTACGCTGTCGACTTCAAAAAAACCCTCTTTACTTCTTCCTTTATCTCTCCATTTTTCCCTCCTCCATCCCTGTCTCTAACTCTCCATCTTCCTCTCTCGCCGTCTCTCTGAAGTCCAGTTGCCGTATCAGACGGGGCTAATTAAAGCAGCACATAATGAGAGAGCAGAGGAGGAGAGGGGGAGGAGGAAAGGGGAGGGTCAGAGGGAGAGAAGAAAGGAGTCATGATTCGAGGATGTCACATTCCTATCAAAGGAACTTGTTCTTCAGACATGCAACTCATTTCCTCTTCCACTGAACCTTTGCCGGATTTTCTTATTCTTTTGTATTTGCTTATTTGGGATTAAATAATTCAAACTAAGAGAATTATAAAACGCTGGCTTTTGGTCGCGGTTTCAATAAGAGCGGGTCTAATAAGGAGAAGCAGCTGATGCCTGTGGGGTGTTAATTAAGGCTACTTTCAAAAGTTAAAGAAACGTAACGTGCAGCCTAAGGACCTCCCCGGAGGGTCGACGTCTCAAACACACCAATCCAGTCATTTCAAATGAGCTGTGAGAGAAAGGTTGACACCTGTGAGCGTTTTGCTGTGACAGATTTTGAGGTTCATTATTAAATGCTAGGTGTGACAGAATGAGGTGGTGCTTCCTGTCTGCTCGCTACGTACCTGGATACGAGCTGCATGTTAACTGAAGGAGTAAAAGGAGAATCAGACTGAAACAATCACATGTGAACGTGACAGGCCCCTGGACACTGACCCCTGACCCCTCCCACACGAGAGCGTGACACAAACTGCACCTCCTAGTGGTTGTTTTGCATCTCTTTGTAGACGTTTTGCGTCTGTGGCCATTTTGTGTTTCTTGCGTTTTGCATCTTTGAGTTCTTTTTTGCATCACTTTGTGGTCGTTCTGTATCGGAAATATCTGTTTGTAGCCATTTTGCATTTCTTTGTATTGTGTTTCTTTGTATTGTGTTTCTTTGTAGTTGTATTGTGTTTCTTTGTAGTCGTTTCGCCGTTCTTTGTTCCCATTTTGCATCTCATTGTAGTTGTTTCGATTCGCTTTGCAGCCATTTTGATTCTCTTTGCAGCTGTTTTATGTCTCTCTGTGACCATTTTGCAGCTCTTTGTGGTTGTTTTGCGTCTCTTTGTGGCCGTTTTGCAGCTCTTCCAGTGACATCTTTGGTTGGCCCGTTCAGTAATCCATCCATGGATGTGAACCAGAGAGAGATCCTTTGCGGTTTCGGTTCAAGTGGAAAAAAAAAAAAAAGTCTTGGAGTGATTTTTGACTTGGCCTTGTCTCTGCTGCGTGGCTGATGATGAAATGACTTGAAAGATGAGAGACAGACAAAGAAAGACGGAGATATGGAGAGGCAAGGAGAAGAGACAGAAGGAGAACAAGACAAAGATGGGAGACTCACAGGGAGAAGCTGAGACAATAAGGAGGATGTTATCCCTGCATCATTACTTCAACACCCATTCTCCTTCCACAGCTTCATCTTTTCTTTTTTATTATTCGCGCTCCCTCTCATCTTTTCTTTCTATTATTCATCCTCTCTCTTCCTGTCTCTATCATTAGTTTTTATCTCTCTGTCTCTCTCGCTTTCTGTTGTTCAGACACTCAGACAAATGAGCCATGAAATATTCGCCATCAAGACACACAGAGAGTTTCTGCGAGTGTGTATGTGTGTGTGTGGGCGGCAGGCTGTGCACATGCATGCATGTGTGCGTGTGCTCATTTTGACTTTGGCTTTGAAGTCTGTCGGGTCTACGAGCTGCTCTGGAAGGTAGCCCACCTGTGTTCGATCCGACTTTTGTGATCCAAAAAATAATTTGGCAGGCACAAAATCAAATTGGCTGCTAAAAATTGTGAATTCACTGGCTGCTGCACAGCTGACCAGCCAAGGAGAAAGGATGTTTCATGGAGATCTCAGCCAGGAATCTCACAAGCAAATTCACCAAATCGAAGCTGAGACGCTGAAAAATGGCCACTTCTGTTTGTAACTGTCTGATCGTAAAGATGTAGGAAGTGAGATTTACAACATATCTGCAGCTTTTATTATCTCTTACCGTGACCCAAGTGTTTCAGTCACTCTCGCTGACCGTGGTTGTTTTAGCCACAATTTTCACCCTAACTTAACCGTAAGAATTTAAAAAACATAATCCAGGTTTTTGTAGAATCGTCCAATATCTTCATTTTTTTATCTGTCCACAATTTTGAAGAAGTTTCCTGCAAAGAACAACATAATTTGGTAGTAATTGTCCTTTTCCTCATCATAAATGCTGAATTGTGTCGTCCTATAGAATCACTTCTCATTTTTGCATGTTCAGCTGACCTGATGTGCAAAGACTAAAAGACTCTCTGGGTTAAACTGACAGTTGATGACAAATTATCTAGATCTTTTCAGTAAACTTCAGGAAATCATTAACCTTAATGGTTCAGGCAGCCAGGTAAGTGCAGTGTCCACGGTTCGATGCCCACCTGTGGGACCTTTGTTGCATCTCATATCGTCCCATGTTTCTCATGTTTCTCTCTGCGGTCAGTGTCAAATAAAGGCAAAAAGCAAAAACAAAAAAAAAAAAAATCACAATCCAGTATTCAAAGGGCATCTGATTTGTAGGGCACGGTCGCTTGCAATAAAGGCCTGTGGACGATTAGTGGGACAGTACCTTGTTAGCGTCACCGTCATGTACAAACTGTATTTGATTGACCATATTTCAGTAATGAGTTAGGAGCTGATTCATGATCTCTTCTCAAACAGATTTAACCCAGTTTTAATCGAGACGCCTTTTGACCTGCAAATCGCCGCACTGATGGTTAGACAGCGCCACAGACGACAGATTGTGCCCCAGACCTTTTAATGCCGCAGCAATCGCTTCCTGACAGAGGTCAATCAAAGCTCCAAATTACGTAATGTCCCATCAAGATAATTAGGTTAGCTTGTTCTAATTAACCAGGCACAGAGGGGACGAAACGCTGGACTGAACCGGACGACAGCCGTCCAATAAACGTCCGAAAACACTGTAGGAAAACAGCCTGAAAAATCTGACTCATCAAGGAGAAAAAAACTGATTTGTAAAACCATCTTTAACAAAGGAATAGTTCACTCTTTCTTTTCAATTCGGACTTCCAAACTCAACATTCTCCATCCACATTATATCAGCTGTTCTTTGGATGTGCTGCTCAGTCGTCAGTTCAAACTGCAGCTCGCTCCCGCTCAAGATGTTACTCATCCTTGTCCTCTTTACTCAACACAACTTTGTAAAATATGCATTAAATTGTGCATTAGGGATATTGAGCCAGAGGCAGTGCCACACGTTTGATCTCTCACATCTTCACACTCCAGCCCACATTCACACACAGCAGCTTCCCTTGTGTTCGAGGCTCCGCGTGTGGGTGTGGGTCTGAAGAGGTTCTCGTCCTTTGCTGTAAAGTTACGAGCCAGCCCTTCTCACAGAGAGACAGAGATCTTTTCCTGACCTTTAACGTGACTTTCTTCATCAACCACTGTGTTCTGTTGTTGCACTGCTGATGCCGGACGTCGGCTCGCTGTGGGACAAAGGATGCTGGATCAAAACATCCCTCCAGCTGTAGGAACGGGATCAGTTTCCCCTACGAGCTGTGCAGGTTTTCTGCAAATGCAAATATCTTTTTTGTTGTTGTCGTGCCATTGCGTTAATTATATGGAAACCAGGTTGCAGGAGTAGTAAACAACAACATCAGTATCCTTCATAAACCGGAGATCTTGCCCCCACAGAGCTTGTATGTACCAGTAAGCTTTGCATGTGAGATCCATATGCCGACTTCACGCTGTGTCGGCACAATGAAAAGATGAATGAAAAGAACAACACATCCCAGTCACGACTGAGGAGCATTCACACATTGTTTTAAAGATGGTTACTCATATTACTGGATCCACAGTCGAACCAGATCCACAGAAATGTAGCTACATTGAGCCATTTTTACAGTATTAAATATTCTTAAAGACTCATTAACAATTTAAACCATATAAATAAACTGTGTAGGTTAGACTCAGCAGTTAAATGTACAATTTTACTCAAGTACAATTTTAAGGTACTTTACTTGAGTATTTCTATTCATTTAATGCTGCTGCCAAGACGTCCTGTAAGTCACTAAGTTAATGCCGAACATTCGATTGTGTCAGCTGACAGAAACAGTTCAGAGGTTATAAGTCAGTTAACTGAAGCTACAACCCTGATTCCAAAAAGTTGGGACGCTGTGTAAAACGTAAACACAAACAGTTTTGAAGTTGTTCCTGAGTCCATGTGTTAATCTCCTTTATCCAACCATGTGTTTGACAAAGTGTTGAACCTCTCTCCATCCTCGTTTGTGAACGACTGAGTCTTTCCAGGATGAACCTTTCAGACCCAATCATGATCCTATCACCTGTTACCAATGAACCTGTTTACCTGTGAAATGATCCAATATTATTTAGTAAAATGGTCAAACATTAATTATATTGCCTTTGTGCTGTTTTCAGTCGCGTTTATGTCAAAAAGGATTAGTTAATTATCACATTCTGCTGTATTTATGTTTTACGCAGCGTCCAAACTTTCTTGGACTCAGGTGCTAATTAAAGCTCTCCTGCTTCTATCTGCACTGGTTGTTTCCTCCACTTTGCCTCTGTGGACATTCTCGGCCTCCTGCTGTCACACACACTCCTTCAGTCCTGGTGTCAGCAACAAAATTCGACAACAACAAAGCGACAGTCCGGAGAAAAGCTCACTGCGGCGCCGTGGTTTAGCTGCAGCACAGACACATCCAGCCGGCTCAGGGCGGCTTCACGGTCCCGGCCCGAGCCGCTGCTGCCGGGGCCCGAGTCTCTTTGTTGCGGTCCCTCGATGCAGGAGTCTGACTCGACTGGCCTGCTTTGACTCTGACAACATTTTATAAAATGTGAAGCGGTCCAGGAGGTCCCCTGCGCGTACAAACTGGAAAGTTGTTTTGGCGGACTGAAACGCAGCAACTCCAGCGGCTGAGTGAGCAGGAGTGCGCTCCCCGGAGGCAAACACTTGAAAAGCAGCCAAACACTCCAGCGTTGCTCTTCCACCATCAGCTGATGTAAGAATATGTCAATGGACAGTGTGGTCGTTGTAAACGGTGGTGTGGTGATAAACAGAACATTATTATCACGACAGACTGATGATTAATGCATAAACATACATAACATTTACCTTCTCTTGCCCTTTTCTTCCTTCATTTCCTTTGCCAGTTGCTCACATGCTGATCTGATTTTTATTGTAATTATTAACCATGTTGGTTATAAAGCTCTCATTATGGCGACAGTAATTAAAATGTTCACCTATCAAAAGAATCTTTACATATTTTCATCTATTGATTGTAATGAAAATCGCAGCTCTAATGAGTCACATATCTGAAATAATGAATCTGAAATTCTTCCTGCCTGTTTGGTCATTAAGGTAACTGTGGATGCAAACACTGGACTCGTGCCGGGTTGCCAGGTTTGTCACATGATAATTAGTCTTAAAGAACCAGTTTGAAATATCAGTTTTAAAATAGTGTGAGCTTAGGTGCTTTCAAATTCCAAACTCTTCCTTCAAATTAATAATCAGTGCACTTAATTTGCTCCCTTATATTTAGTATTTAATATCTTTGTATTACTTCATTCATTTGTTCAAAATACTAAATTGTGTTTGTACCAAATTTGCTCCCTCTTCTCTTGAAGAAAGCTGCAATACAGAGACAAATTCCTTTTAAACCAGCATCTGTTCCACCATTCATTTCAAATCTTTTTCTGTTACATTAGATTTCATCGATCAAGCCGATGCTTTGGTCCAAAGTGACTTACAATAACTGCACATGAATAAGATCCAGATGTCATGAAAGTGCATCCTTTTCAAAAAACAACCAGAAGCTTGTTGAGAGCTGCAGCACAGGCGCTGAGTCTCGTCTTTCTGTAAAGCTGAATCGTGGCATTTTCGGTCCATATTCTGAGATGGATTACGAACGGATCTGCTCGCCTCGTTTTAACAAGCACAACATCCCTCAGTGTCTCCGACTGGTCACTTCAGTTTCCGGTTATATCTATGTAAATCTGTCTGTTCTGCTGAGCGGAGGAAGGGTCATTCTGATCTTGACCTACATTCAATTCCAGTAAATGAATAAGAGACGACGTATTTTCCCAACTAACAGACCTTGCAGGCACTAATCAATTTGACCCACGCAGAGAAAATTAGGGGAAGATTTTTACATTAACTTTGAGCAGAAAGAGCTGCTTCAGATTTCAGGTTTCTAAACTGAGCTACAAGACAAATGCTGGTTTGTGTGTTTGCTGGTCGGCTATAATGTGGAAGTCTGGATGTCTTCACAGCAAATTAATAAACTCTTATTTCCCTCTAGAAGACCAGAACAGACCACTAATACAATATAATATAATATAATATAATATAATATAATAAGTCCTTTTATCAGAGTTGAGTGGTGCATTTGGTCAAATGTTAGGAGGCGGCGGCGGAGGGAAGGTCAACTACTTGTTTTCCTTCCCCTTCAATTAGAAGAATGCACTTATTCTGATTGTATGGTGGATGTTGACCACTAAACACACACACACACACACACACACACACACACACACACAGAGAGAGAGAGTATGCTGCACAGTATATATCCATGTGCACACAAACACACACACACTCATTTCATTTCTTTTCCCTTTTAATTTAAACTTTTATTGTCCCAGACGGAATTTTTTGTTTGCTCCTCGACAGGATTTATGATGAAAAACATACAATAATAAAACCAAATATAGCTGCCACGAGCAGCAAAGATCCGGCTCCAAAGCAGATTGCGAGCATTTGGATGCTTGTTTCTTATTTAATTGACAAGAAGCAGTTGAAAACACACCACATGCACGGATTTCCACATCGTTGGCAAGTAGGACTCGACCACCTGGGGATTCAAACCCTGGACCTTTGTGTGAAAAAAGGAACGTTATGTTTCCAAAGCTATGGACCAAAACGTGAAGTCTGTCGTTAGCTCTGCCATCTGGATAATGGGTGTATATACTGTTTGAAGAAGTAAGAAGAAGATGGGAAATATGCTCACATAAAAAGCTCCATCCTTTTGTCTGCAAATTAAGCGGTTGCACTGCAGTGGAGATAAAGTAATCCCACATTCTTTTGCTGTTGAATTTTGGCACCGGGAGATGTTGCCCAGAGAGCTCACGCCGTCCTCCAAGGGCCTGACCCGGAGCAGCCAGGAGCAGCAGCAGCTTTCCTCGCCCATATGCTTCCCAAAGGTTGAGTCAGTCCTTCCTGCTGCACGCCAGCAACCTTCCTGGCTACTTTTCACCGAGTGCACTGATGTGTTTTTTATTGCTGAAGGCTGTCGAGCCGAGCTGCAAATCAAAACGCTCAAAAATATGCAATGAAACAACATTTATTAAGAGTTTATCTGCTGGAGGAGGAAGAAACGCCGCAGTGCAGATCGCACGTCTGATCGTGTCTTTCTTAACAACAGATATTTGTAGTTATCCACCAATTCATTTTTCCGGCCTTTTATCACAGTAGGTTTCAGAAAAGGTTGTGACCTTCGTTTTCAAAGCAACTGAGTGATGAATCTGCCACATCACGGGGCACAAAGTGATCACAATATCGGCCGTGTCTATTTTTTCTCTTTTGCAAAAGATTAAAAATGACCTAACGCGACCCCCAAACTTGATAAAAAAACCCGTCTATCTACATACTGGCTGCGGTTAGTCATTAGTGTTAAGAAAGTACGAGCTTGGAGAAAGAACATAACCCTGAGGGAGACGGAGGAAAAGAGATCTGTCAGTAAGAAAGTCATTTACAGGAGGCTGGAAAAAAGCTGCAGAGGAGCTTCACTTCACAAGTCTTCACACTTCAGTCTTATCAAGCCAGTTATAAGACATCGAAAATCAAATTAGTTACAGCCGACAGCTTTGTTTCAGCAAAAGTAATACATTTCGAGATATTGAGCTGAGCGAGACATCCGTAAATGTAGATTATTTGATGCTTTTTTCCCCCTTTTTCATCTTTGTATTTTCTTTCTTCTCAAGTAAGAATGTAAAAGGCAAAGTCAGAATGAAACACTCGGTTCTGCTAATTGGGTGTTAACACCAAACTCTGCAGCTCTCAGCACATTTTAGCTTCTTCTAGATCGCTGTCTCGGTTTTTTCCGGCCGAACACGAGCTGCAGACAGAAGCAGACGAGCCGAGTCAAGTGCATCAAACAACAGAGGCCCGAAGTAAACGAGAGGCTGATGAAGAAAGTGAAGCCGAACAGGACGATATTTTCCTCAGGAGCCGGTGCAGAATAAAAGCAGAGCTGAAAGGAGAGTGGACACTTTGATTAGATCAGTGGACAGAAACACAAATTCAGTAGGTTTGTGATTCTATGAGACTATTTTGAAGTTTCTCTGCCGCAGAACAACAGTTACTTCATTCAGTCGGTTCTTCTTACCTGCTTGCCATCATTTCCAGATGTATTCCAGATGGACTCAAAGGGATTTCTGGGAAAGACGATAGACCGTTGCTTTCTTTGTATATATCATGTAAAAATGCAACTTTCTAAAAACAGAGAAACGAACGCTTTCTAAACTTGCACGAACACAACAATCACAGAACCGTCATTCGTCTTTGCGTTTGACTTTCAAACTGATGCAAAATACTAAATCTCATCCAACAAGTATCATCCCAAATCCATATCACATATTCTCAGTAGTATAAACCACATCCGCTCCGACTTTAATGCTCACACTGACAGAATCTTCACCGCCAATTAAACTTCACAAGCAAATCATGTTTCTTAACATTTAATACTTTTTTGTTTGTTTTCCATGATATTTCTGGAGCCGTCTCACCACCACCCACAACTTATTCTATTTTTTTCCGGCTGCAAGCAGCTCGTCCGTTTCCTGTGAGCGGTGCAGTGTGGGAGAATATTGTGCATCAGCAGCAGCGACACTCAGAAATCAAACACATTTGTTATGCATCGTGGATTTTTAACCCCGTATGTCAAACTTGTCCTCAAATTAGGGCTGGAACTAATTATTATATTTATACTTCAGTTATTATTTTTTGGACTAAGCATTTCATCATCCTGTCTGTAAAATGTCAGAAAATGCTAAGAAAAAAAAAGTTCACAGCCTCATCTGTAATTTGCTTGTTTTGTCAAAGCGACAATCCAAAACCTAAATGTGTTCATTTTTCCACAATATAAAAATGATAAGAGCAACAAATCCTCACACCTGAGCAACTGGAACCAGCAGACGATGACGATGAAGTTTGCTTGACAAATTACCTTAAAGATCAATTGATTGATTGATTGTCAAAATGATTGTGGATCAATGTCAACTGACAAGTCGACTAATCGATGAATTGACGAGCATGAGAATTAGTTTTTGTTGACAGATTCATGCTTTATATCACATATGCTGTACATTATGTAGTTTAAATATTTAAATCGTTGTTGACAAAGTTTGGGAGACTGAACTGGAGACGAGACACATCATCATCTAAAATCTGAGTTTTTAAACATTATATTAATCTGAAGTTTGTCTGGTTCGTCTTCGAAGTTGTTTTCCAGACTAGAGTTTACAAGATGTAGTTTGGCTTTTGGGAGGTTAGGTTGTTGGTTTTTTTTTTTTTGCTTTACAACCAGGCATCTGAGAATGTGTCCTGTGGGTTTTGAGAAATTCATTCTCACTATGGGTCAGGCAATTTCCTAAACTCTACAACAAAACTCTCCCTTACAAAAAAAAAGCAAAAAAGCAATGAGCTTTTCGCATGGCAACAAGGACAATACATCCTCTGCTTCGCTGTGATGCAGTGCAGCAAGAGCCTCTGGACTGTAATGTGTTTTAATTTGAGTTTACTGAGCTGCAATTTCCAAGCCATGTTGAACGGACATCAAAACCCATCTTCAGTGGGCTAATGCAGCCCAACGACATCTTTAATGACATAATGTAAAACAATGCCGTCTTTGATTAAATAATGCAAATGTAATGTTTTGCTCTGTAATAGAATAATGTAACATTACTTCGTTACTTAATGGAATTATGGCAGCTGCAGTAATCACTTGTCTGATGAGCTAATGCCGACTGAAGGAGGAGATCCCTGCGGTAATGGCCGAGGATGGCGGCTGTTCTGGGGCCGTGAGGGATTAAACAAGGTTGACTGTGTTTCCCTTCTGCTGCTGTCTTTCTGTTTGTCTCCATCTGTCCTCTGTCACATTTTCAGCCTGACTCGCTCACTGTTTGTCTTTCTGACTCTGGCCCCTCTCTCCTCCTCCTCCTCCTCCCTCAGTCTGTCTCCTAATGGCCGACTGAGTTCAGGAAGCTTCTACGATTTTTGCAGACAAAAAAGTTGGAAATTTCCAACTTATGCAAACTGTGACGCGCACGCACACACACACACACACACACACACACACACACACACAGCACCCAGACCTCCACTGAAGGTCATGTCACAGATTGAATGTTCCCTACTTTTAAAGATAAATCAATCTTCCATTAATGGAGATGGTGTGTGTGTGTGTGTGTGTGTGTGTGTGTCTGTGTAAAAGTCTGAAAGTAAAATACTGCATTACTACATCTGTGAATGTCTGTGTGGGTTTAAGATTAACTGCTATATTAAAAGCTATAGATGTACAGTATGTGGGTTTGTAGAAATGTGTGTGTGTGTGTGTGCGTGCGTTCACTCAGACACTCAGATTGCTGATCAATAGTTGTGATTGAACGGCCCATTAGCCATCGGAAGCAATGGAGACAGCATCACTCCACATGACAATCTCTATGAGAACACACACACACACGCACACACACACACAGTCTTTACTTATGTCACTTTTGGGGAATTAGACTTACATTCATTTCCTGGAGACTAACCTGAAGGACTGACCCTAACCTTAACTGTTGACCTAAAAATCATCGCTGTCCCGAATCAGCTGGTCTTGAGTCTAGTGTATATCCCCAATTTGGACATAAGCGAACCCCCCACACACACACACACACACAATATGACAGTCTGACAGGTAACAAATTAAAAGCTTGACTTTGATGAATACATACATCCCCATACATACATTTATGTCCTGTACTGTCCGTGCCTGTAATTCACCTCCCGCCCACACACTCTTCTATACACACACGCTTTGATTTCATTTTGTTTTTACAACCAACTCTGAGAGTCTGAAGTCGTGATTTACGTAAATCTGCTGCCATTGTCATTGTAAACTGCGAATGTGCTGTGTGAGAGCAAAGTCAGCAGAAAAGATGTTTTTAGGAAGAGGAAATATTGAACATGACATGAAATTCATCTTCTCCATTTTCTCTGATACGTCTTAATTTATGGTAAACATTTTATTTCTGTCTTCAATAAAGTCAAATAAATAAGAAAATGTGGGAAAGCTTGATAAAAATGTATAACTGGCCCAGAAACCTCTGTAATATCATCTCTGATTGTTTTTCTTTCATGAACTTAATCAGGACGATTCTGCTCAGTTTGCGTTTTCTTCCAGTTTTTCTCTTCACTTTCTATTAGTTGAAGATTTTCTCCTTTTTACGAATCAGTTTGCAGCAGGAGACAAAAACTTTTGAAGATCTGGTTTAAAATAAATCTGCTTCTTTAAACAAAATCTGGGTGAAACCAAAGAGCCATCTATCTTGTTAATGGTACAATGATTCTCAAGATCACCACAAAGACGCTCGATACAAGAAGTGAGATTTACTGAAACTTTCCTTCTCTCCGTCTCTCTCTCTCTCCACGTAGGAGGAAGGAGACTCCAGTTTCTACTGCGAGCTGTGCGACAAGCAGTACGTGAGACACCAACAGTACGACAACCACATCAACTCCTACGACCACCACCACAAGCAGGTGAGTCACACGGCACCTGCACAAAGCAGCCACAGGTTTATCCTGACACACGACACCTGAAACCCTCCTGACCGAGGTCGTGGATTTATTACGTCCCAGGGCCACAGCCGGCTCCAGGCTCTGGTTTCTGTTACACAAACTGTGGTCGACACGAATCACACAAACACAGAACGGTATCGGCTCTAACGACCGTTCCACTGACTGATTTTATGACACATGAACGGCCAACAAGCAAAGTTCAGAGTTTCATTTCTTAGCATTTTTTTTTTTTTTGTATTTTTACTTTTACTGTTGAAAACATGCAGCAGTGTCGCATTGCTTAATAACACACTATAATAACATGATTAAGGTTGCTAACATTAAGACAGCTGTCGATGGTCAGCGAATAACGAGTAATGACTTTTTCAATGATTAACATTTGATATGTAATTGTGTAATGAACTTGCCTGAGAGAAGAAGTGAGAGGGACAGATGCATAGTTAGTTATTGTAGTTTGGCCTCTGCTGTGACGCTCAGCTCATGGAGCCAATTAAGGTACTTAGAGCCCAATTACTGCAATTTACGTCGATAATAGTCATTCATTCATGGAGGGATAACTCAGTCAAATCTGGATACACTGACGTAACACACATATATTTAGATTGAGTGTGACTTACACTTTCTGAAGACATTAACTCTGACGCAACTCAATGCTGATAATTCTGCTCATTAAATAAAGATCATCACTCCAGAACTTACCTGATGATCATTTTTAAGTTACTTCAGTATCAAAGTAATCTGGTTGTCCATACATCTGTTAATTACTGCCAACAGCTAATTTGGTGTCATTTTAATGGTGCCAGTTTCCTGAAATCGTGACTCAAGCTACGACCAACTCACTGAACCCAGAACAACATCTCACTTCCTGGTTACGTCCCCTAAAATGTTCGGCTGCCAAATAGAAGTAAGACAAAGAAGAACAGAAGTGACAAAATCTTTTAATATAAACTAATACAAACGTGGCTTTGAAGAGCAGTGTTTTATAACACAGTCCTTTCCACTTCTGGGTTTTATTATATCATTGTGGGCAAAACTAAAAATCAATGAGCAGAACTGCTTTATGGCAATATTGGATTTTTATATGATTTCACATCAATGTGATGAAGAAATGTGATTAGTCAGCTGTTCAATCTGACTTTCCTGTTTGGTATTAAGTCCATCAACATTTCCTCGAATATCAATTCAAAGGGACTTTGATCTTGACAAACATTCACATAAAACACAATGTAGATTAAATTCTCTATAACTGACCTTTAAATTTACATAAGGAAGAAGCAATGTTTTATCTCTCATACCTTCATCAGTTGAGATTGTTGTGAATGTGTTTCTTTCTCTTTCTTTGGTATTCAAGGGTCATTTTTTCTGAACTTGCAGATTTAGCTGAATCTTACAATAAGCAAAACTCTTCATAACCTCTTCAGAAATCATTCTGCCATCAGTGCAAAAACAGTTATCCAGGGCTTCGCTCAAGGTTAAAATCAGCAGCACATATTGATTGTTAAATAACACACACAGGTTATCAATAATGCACCCACTTCCCTAAAACATGGAGGGACTCGTCATGTGTCTGGTGTTCACTCTCGCCTCCTTTTTCTTGTGCGGTCTGATGTAAAAAAGAGTTTGTTCCTCCATAGTGAGATGTGGAGGAGGGCGACTCTGAGAACTTGCAGCTGTTTGGGTGTTTACAAAATTATAGGTGCTGGGAGGAATGTATTTGCTGCAATTATCATTTGTTCACTCGCGAGCGATGAAAGAGGCATAATATTTTTCTCAGTTAGCCGTGTGTCAGAGTTATTAGGTTTACTTGAGGATGCAGAGCATTTAGGGCATATTGTTTGAGACTGCAACACTTGCAGGAAATGGATTTTCTAGCGGGAATATTCTCCTGCCTGCACACACGGAGCTAAGCCGGCCGTCTTTTGCTTCACGGTCGGTCACGGTCTCATCTTCTTTTGGAATGAAGTGGTTTGCAGAGAGGCTATGTCACCGCCGCTCGATGTGCCGCTGTGACGGATGCAAACAGTCAGGCTGAGAAACACAGACGTGCACAGTTTATCCTGCATTATGCAGCTTAATTGAATACATAATTTATACGGTGAGATCTGTAAGTAGCAGGAAGGTGACACATTATTTTGTAGCGTTAGCTCTGTGGATCTGAGGGAAACAATGACTGTGAGGTCAAAGTGTCGACACTCGGCTGCACTTCCAGAGGGTTTACATTGACACCAGATGAACTATGTGGGAACTGTTGCCCTCGTTATACATGGTCTCCTCTCATTAGCTCTTCAATCTCAAAGCACTCGTTTAGTCCAAATTAAGTCAAGTGTGGCTGTCCTTTGCAGGGTGGACTGTCTGAGGGTCGGGGGTGAAACAAATAGAAAGGGCATCATGTTTTCTTGCGCACGGGGTCACTGAAGATGGCACTTCATGTTTTTATCCATAAATGCATCCAGCAGGGAACCTTTCTTTTTTTCACCATGGGCCTGAGTCAACAAAGTAAAGAGAGCACCTGTTCTTTTCACGACCAGAGCCAATCATCACTTCAACAATGAATATAACTTTGGTAAACAACAGTAAGTTTGCTCATTTCACCAGAGCTCAGATTTATAAATGATGTGGACACTGAGCAAACGCCGTTTCCCACACGTGAGCTGGTATTTATAGACTCCAGACCAGGTGTGCATAATGTTGGACATGAACTATAAGGTGAGAGACGTCATCTGAAACATTGATTGTCGAGGTTGTTTGTCACTAACACTGATTAGTTATTTTTGCACAACGCTCTGAAAAATGTCACTCAAAGGTTCATTTATACACTTGATTTTAATTCATGTTTATCAGTCGTTGTGTTTACTTCCGTGCAATGACTCAGCCATGTTGCTGAGACGTCACCTCAGGATGGTTTACAGGTACAGGTGACGAATTAGTGGTACGGACACTTTAAATAGCCGCGGCCGTGCTGCTGGTGCTGTTGGAGAATCTCACTGATGCGACACAGTAAAACTACACGTCTTCTTTTCACTGACAGGTTGAGTGAGTGGTGGAGCGGGCAATATGTAAACAGATGATTAAGGGTGTTCCTTCATCTATTTATGGTGAACTGCGGGGGTGGAAACGAGGCTTGTGTGCGTGCGCCAGATCCCACAATGATTGGGATTTGTAGAACAGAGGCGTGAGTGTGCATGACCTCATAAACGTGGTAACAAGAACATGTATGAATATTTCTGTCTTGGAAGCTTAGAGAGAGTTTGAGCCATGAATCTGGCTCCTGGTCGGTCAATGACATTTTCACCATATATCAACTTCAAGAAGAACGGACCCAACATGCTCACAGTCTGAGGGGCCAAATATAGTATATATATATATAACAATAATCATTAATAATCAATAAACCAATAATCAAAGTATCAGTTGATCTGATTGTGTATTTGTTTATGAATTCATCATGAAACGCTGCACAAATGTTACAGTAAATAAGTTAAGCAGTTTAATTGGTTTTGTAGGAGGGAGAGCTTTTTATAAATGTTTGTGTCCAAGGACTCATTGTCTCATCCGATCTCTCTCTGTCTGTCAATGCACTGACTAATATTTCACATTTGAAATATGCTCCATCTCAGCAAACAAAATTATAAGTAATTGCGGCTGAAGCAGTTCCCACTTGGCACGATGTAGTATCTAATATTCAAAGGAGTACATGTGCAGTTTTTATATCCGCGTCGGCTGGAGTGGATTATCTTGCTCACACTCTCGTCAGTAATCAAACAATAAATATTGTGTAGTTCGGGGAATAAGGCCTTTAAATACAGAGTTTGAGATATTTCCAACTTTGTCATAAATAAGTTGTCTTTAATATCTTTACTACTCAACAAAAACACTGCGAAAACCATCAGACTTCCAAGTATTAATGTGATCATCCAAGTCATGTGGTCAGTCATTCATCAGTGGACGTGTTAAATGGATTGAGGCGCATGACCTGAAGAGTCACCGTTCACTGCATGTGTGATATTTTCTCTGATCAGTTTTTGAAATTGTTTGACAACCTGAACATGAAATACATTTTCTCTTAATCCATTTTATTTTAATGTAATAGCGACAGTAAAATGTTATTAGTAACACATCCTGTAAACAAAATAAAAATCTTTCATCAATTAAACCGTGAACTTGCAACTATGGGAAGAAATAACCCTTTAAGAGCCGTGTGATAAATGTGTTGATTTCTTATTTTCTAAGCTTGTAGTTTGTGTTGTTTGTGCACTGGATCGGAGTCTGTTGTGAGCTTTCCTTGTCGTTTTCCCTGTCCACCCCTCACACTCTATGTACACCTTCTAAGAAATGCTGAGGCTACGCTACGAGCTTTAAAATAACACACTTCATCTGTCTCCCTACCTGTCTCTTTGTCCCTCTGCCTTTTATCTGTCTGTCTATTTCGGTCTGTTTATCTATTTGTCGCTTTTCTCTGCCCGCCTCGCTGTCTGTCTGTCTGTTGTCATCTGTCTGTCTGTGATACGAACCCATATTATTAATATTATTTGTGGCACGCACGCACACACACACACACACACACACACACACACACACACACAGTATCAGTATCTCCGGCTTGCAGACAGCTTGCAGACAGAGCTCAGTAAGTGAATTAAGCTGGTCTGGACTCTACTAAAGCTGACACTGGCCGACTTAGTAAGCACAAATAAACACACACAAAGACCTGACACACACACACACACACACACAACATTACCACACAGGACTGATAAATAATTGCAGAGCGGACACATACACACACACACACAGAAATCAAAATGCTGCGTGATCAGCTTATTCACAAATGCATCATTTTACTGTTTTAACCCTCGACCTCTTAATTCTTCCTGTTAAAATAGTATTTATACCAATACATCTACAGCAAATAATCCTAATCCACGTGTTTGTCCTCCAGCGCCTCAAGGAGCTGAAACAGAGGGAGTTTTACAGAGCGCTGGCCTGCAGGAGGCAGAGGAGACGCAGGGAGGAGAAGAGGGAGGAGAGATCGCTGAGGAGGCACAAGCATGAGGAGAGGAGCGCAGGAGAGTGGTGAGCGACACGCACGGACCTCCGACCGCATCCATCACTGCAGGAGACGTGATGTCACTGTGATATTTCATGCAACTCAATGTAAAAGTAATTGCTTGAAAATTCACTTAGTTTCTTTAAAAGAATCAAAGTGCATCCTGAAACACTTTTCAGTTTTTCACTAAATATACTTTTAAGTGTTTGAAATTTAAAGCTGCAATGATCAATATTCTTCTATTACAGTGGATTAAAAGCATAACGTGGAAGCGACACAGAGAATTATTGCCTGACTCTTTCACTTTATAGTCCTTAATCTGTATGGTTTATTCTCAAATCATTCTCCTCCATGTTGATGTTCAGGTTTTATTTCAGGGGTAAAATGTTACACGGTGCAAAACAACAACAAACAGACACTTTGAAGAAATCTCCAGCAACACTACTGACTAACTTTAGTGTTGTTGGAGTTTCGACCTCTTTAGACTTTTTCCCTTCCTCGAAGTCGGCGAGCTGTGCCGGAAATCCCTTCTTCTCATAGTAGGAAAAGCACAGGTGTAAACTGATAACATGAATGATGTGTGTCATGATAATGTGACACACATGAACAACCAGGATCCTGAAACTGAAGCAGCCATGTTTCATTTTACTATTTAAACCTGTGCTTTTCCTGCTGTGACACGTCGACGCGTCTTCTTTAAAACAGCCCTGTATTTCACAAAGACTTTATTAAGTGGTTTGTGCTCCACGAGCATCAGACTGCAGGAATTAGGATCTTGCCTCAGAGTAATCCATTACATCCTGCTGCGTTTGGGTTTGTCAGTTACTTTACAGCTGGGTGTTAATGTTGCTGAAAATCTACATGTCTCTGTGTGTTCATGTGCTGGTGGGAGGCGCCGACATCTGGGACTTTCAAGTGGGCTGATAAACAGTGTTGCTCTCACGTGCTGTTTGTCTTTAAAAAAAAAAAAAAAAAAAAAAACCTGTAAGACAAATGATAAACAAACTCAGAGATCTGATGTGGATTTGGCTGCTTCTCGCTGAAAACACGATGAGAGTTCATCTGGCGAGCTCCCAAACAGAGAATTCGGTTTCTCAAAATATATACGATAGCACATGAATGCAAAATTTGAGCTCAGAGCTGCGAGTCAAAACCTCAAGACGCCCACGCCAAAAAGAACGAAGGTCTCGGCCAGAAAACGGTCCCTGAAGACTCCATCAAACATCCACGACTTTTAAATCCGTGCATGAAAGTTAGAATTTAAATATAGATTTACTTGCTGACCGCCGAGCCAAATGTGGGCCCACTTAAGAACCTTGATGTGCTGACAGACGTGTGTTTCACCGTATCGTCCATGAGTTGAAATAAAACAGACAAAACACAGATCAGTACCGAGCTCCCTGGTTATGATGAGCGTCGGCACAGCAGCCAATCAAACGCATCTGGCTGTGTTTAATGGGGATGACCGGCATGGCTGTAAAGTGTTTCTGACCAATCGCGTCGTGCGGCCGAACCAGCTCGCTGCTCAGAAAGTCGTGTGTCGCATCGGTTGTCGCTGCCATTTTCAGATTTGTAACAATGCAGTTTGGCTCCTGGCACAAAGGGAGAGAGAGGGAAAGCGTGGCTAAATTGATTTTCAGCTGGATTTCAGCTCCGCTCTCCTCTCGCCCTCCTCACCGCTTGTCTCCTTGTTTCCTCTCCTCTCGCTCCCTTCCTTTCCTCTTTACTCCTTTACTGTTAATCCTCTCCCGTTGTCCTCTCCTGCACTCCCTTTTCCTTTTGTCCTCTCATCTTTCCTCTTTTCCTTTCCTTCCCATTTCACTTGTTCCCTTTCTCTCCTCTTTTATTCACTTCCACTATCCTTGACTCTCCTCTCATTCTCTTCATCACTTGTTGCCTTGCCTTGTTTCCTTTACTTCCTCGTCATTCATCCTTTTATGTTTCCCTTCATCTCCACTTTCCTCCCCTTCTCTCTCCTTTCCTCTCCTTGTTTCCTCTTCTCCTCTTCACTCCTCCTTTCCTCTTTTTCCTTTCCTTTCCTCCTCCCTTTTCATCCGTTCCCTTTTATTCTCTTCTCTCCTCCTTTATTCGTTTCCACTCATCCTCTATCCTTTCCTCCGTTCCTCTCATGTCTCTCATGTCATCCTTGTTTCCTCCCCTCATCATCATCCTTTTCTGCCTCCTTTCCTCCTCTCCTCTCCTCTTTCATCCTTTCCTCCTCTCCTCTTTCCTTTTCCTCCTCTCAGCGCTCCAGGTTCTGGTCCCATGTTCCGGTCCACCACAGTTGCGGTCGAACCATCAAACCAGACCCGACCAGACGTTGTGCAGAACTGGGCCGACATGCGTACAAGCGGCGCCGCACTTGGAACAAGTAAGAGCTCTCATCTGCTTAAAAAGCATGTAGTCGGCCGCTTAAATACTTAATGAGCATGTGTTTGGTTTTGGTGATGGAGATATCACTGTTGATATTGAGGGATTAAACAGAGCGCGGTCTGCCGCAGTAACGCGGGAATGTCTTTATTAAGAGCCGACTTTAGAGAAGAAGCTCTGAAATCTTTGCTTAAGATGTAAAATGCACATGAGCCGCAGATGGGAGGTTTAGGGAAGAAACGGTACACAACACGTACAAGAGGAACATGTACTGAAGAATTACACTGAATGAAAAATGGCTCCGGGAGCTCGGTCACACACAGAATTTCAGCCTGAAATCAATTGATTTCGGTGGAATCGCAGCAATGGCTGGATTTGCTGTAGTAAATCAACACAGAGCTTTTGTCTGAGGTTCAACTTTGGTGAACTTTGTCGCACAAATCCAGCCATTGACCAACTGCAACCCATTGTGACAGCGCTGACCTTTCAGTGAATACAGAGCCCCGGAATAAAGGAAGCTATTGTATTACCTGAACCACACCACCTACAATTATATAACCCCGCTCTGCTGGAGAGTAAACTGCTCCACAAAAGAGATGCAGCTCGGTGTGACAGGACGACTGGGCGCTAGAAATATATTCCCTTAATACGTGTTGAGAGTTTTAGGGACACAGCTGACGAGCACCTCCTCAAACAACATTAAGAAAGTTGAAGAAAGGCTCAGTTGTCTCAGTCACACAAGCCTTCGACGCTGAAAACCTTCTGCAGCCGTGATGATGGTTCAGAATCAGGACGTAAACATGGTGATCGTAAAGCAGCAGAAGGAGGTTGTAGTTTGTTGTGGGACGAGATGAACCTTCCCTCTGTCGGGGTTAAGTGAATGTAAACATATTTAGCATGAGGAGGAATATAATTAAAGAACATAGCCCCGTCATGCATGATTCATCCCTCCAGGGCTGTTGTGATCTAAATCGAAATCCAGCAAATCAAACCCTGCACTGTCAGCATCTACAGTAGACCGACTGCCTTCACGGCTTTGCATCAGGTATAAATCCAGTTTAACTGAGTTCTCTTATTGCCGAGTTAGTGACTGAAAGTGATCATTCCCTTCATCACTTTCTGGTCCGACTGCATCAGAAGATTCACGTTTATTGCAGCAGAGCTTTAACGTCACTTTCAATTATTTATTACTTTTCAAACTATGATGCAAAAGAAAACTGCACTAGTTTATTAGGTTTACTCAATTTGAACTAATGCAGTCAGTATTTTGTCCACAACACTTGTGTCAATGAGGCTAAACTTTATATCAGCAACACCTTTCAGTTTAACACAAAGTAATTCAACAGCACCACAAACTATATTCAGTGAAACTGAATTTCTCTAAAATAGTTCCAACAAAAACTTTACTCGAGGATTTGTGACGGGGCTGGACGGCATCAGTGTTAGTTAGGTGATCTAATAAACTGGCAAGTGTGAGTCAATCTGTGAATATACAGTTAGAAGAATGAGCTTCAAGTAACGTTTTCCAGTTAAATGTGTCATTCAGTCTGAATTTGTTCTAAATAAGGAGGTGATATCAGCTCCTTTCAGTCCGTCTCAAGTGGATTTAAGGGTGCAGGATTCGGTTTTTATAAATAAAGAAAGCATGACATGAAATTTGGCAGAAGCTCACCTGTGGTTTCCAAGAAACAATCCTCACCCTGTACTTTTCTGAAAATATATCAGTTGCATATTCAGCGTAGTTTTCTCTCCTCATTTTAAAGTCGGACAGCTGCACTTAAAGTCGACCACTCTCCCAAAATAAATGTATTTTTACATTTAGTATTACAAGAGTAATAATTCATTTGTAGGCTTCCATTTAAAAACTCAAATTCTGAACAAAAGGGGTTTGTGGTGTTCGAGGAAGGCACATTATGGATTCCTTTTAAAGCTGTGAGTCATCTTCAAACCTTCACTCAAGAAATAATGGTGTGAATCATCTCCCACACTGATGTATACGCGGATGAATGTCGGGCAGCATGCTAGCTGTACATAAAAATGGATATTACATGTTAGAATAAAACCCTTCATCTTAATTTTTTTCCCCCTTTTCTAAGTGAGCCACACATTCATCTCTGTGCTTATGTTTTTTTCCTAAGTCCATCCTACGCCCATAAATCACATTCAGATGTGTTAAAAGCAACAAAAGAGTAGTGATGAGGAGCCTGAACGCTGAATAAATGCATAAGGAGCTTACTGAATGGGCAATCCTAAACATGAGTGCTATTCTTCTACATGTATCCTTTCATTATTGCCAGGTTAGACAGGTAATCTTGTTATGTTTTGCATGTAAATGAAACCAGTGTCAGTCGCTATAATCCCTCTGTTCTCCCTCCATCTAGAGCCTCAAACCCCGCTGATCCAGCCCTTCCTTCCCCTGGACCCGACACTGGAAACCAGACTCCTGAGCGACACACAATGGACGTATGGCCAAATGGACACCAACAACACAACAACTGCTGCTGCTGAACCCTGCATCCTCGACAAGACCCAAATGGACTACAATGACCTGACAGGCCCAGCCATTACGCCCAGTACCGCCAACAACGACATCATGAACCCTGATAACACAAATATCAGCACGTCCACCAAAACCAGCCACTTTAACAAGATCCCTTGGGCTCATCATTATTTAAGCAACCCCATTACTCCCAATAACATCCCAACAACTGCCACCAACTCCACCACTAACGGCTCCATTTTCAACAAAACCACCGTGGCCACCTTTAGCAAGAAAATCACCACCGCTGCCATTTCCGACACCACCGACATCAGCATCAACAGTAGCAGAGCGGCGCGTGGACCCGTCGCAGCCTCAGACGTCCAGTCCGTCCCCAGCAGAGTCCGCCCGGTGTCCTTCTCGCTGCCCAAAAGGAGCTGCGTCCTCCTCCACCAATCAGCCGCCGTCTTCATCCAAGCCGGGCGAGGCTCCGGTTTGCCGGGAAAGCAGGAAGGTGTGACGGTGCAAGTACGAGCCAAAGATCTGGCGGAGAAAGTGGCAGATCAGCGGCTCAAATCTTCAGTATCTGCAGACGTGGACAGTGTAGGTGTGGATCACTGGGACACTGGAAACCAGTGCAGTGTGGACAGTAAAACTGAAATCCAGCACTCTGAAGCTGGAGCCAATACGTCTACTGAGAGGGGAACTGGAGGGCTCTCTGGGACTGGAGCCCAAATTTCTTTATGTAATCGCAATGTGATCAGAGTTGAGGACTCTGTTATCAGTGGGAACGGAGCCCAGTCCTCCTTATGTAATGACAATGGGACTGGAGCCCAAGTCGGTGGTGAAAGTGGGACTGGAGCTCATCTTTATTTAAACAGTGGGCTACCAGGACAGATGTCCGACGGTGTAAGCACAGTTGTGACTGAAGATTCAGTACGAAGAGACAACGAGGCTGAATCCCATGACAATGTGGAGCCAGAGTCAAACCCTGCCCAAGAATTAAAAGATCTGTCATGTCCTGCTACAGATCAGCTTCAAAAACCAATTTCTGGTGTTTTAAATGAGACCAAAGAGTCTTCACTCCAAACACAGCCCAAAGAATCAAACGTCTCCTCATCAGTCTGTCCTAAAGAATCAACTTCTTCGCCTCCAGCTCGACCCAAAGAGCCGTTCTGTCGCGTCCTGAGCCGAGACGGCAGCAGGGTTCTTCTCTGGCCGTCGGAGATGGTCAGCTACACCAAGACGTCGCCCTCCATCTCCTACAGCATCAACCCTCTCCTGTACGACTTCAGAGCACATAACAGGGCCAGGGAAGGGGGCGAGGAAAAGAAAGGAGGGCTTGAGGAAGGCAGAGAGAGAATAAAACCGCCTGTGATCAAACAACCCGACTGCCAAGAGAGGCAGGAAGTTATGGAGCGAGGAAGGGAAGAGAAGATAGATGAAAGGGAAGAAGAGGATGAAGGAGGACAGGCAGGAAATCCTATGGAACTTGTAGCCCATTGTAGCGGCAGCGACGCAGTTCCGGACCGCTGCGGCTGCCGTGATGAAAGCGCTTTAGAATTCGTTCCCGTTTCCACAGAATGCCACCTTGCACCGACGCCGGGCCTTCAGAAAACAGGGAGGAGGAGGAGGAGGAAGAGGAGGGGAGGGGTGAGGAGAGGAATGAGGAAGAGGGGGAGGAAGAAAAGAGGAGACGAGACCGATAGAAAAGATTCAGAATGGGGAAGGAGGATAATAAGTAGTCTTTCTGAGAATCAGATCTTTGAAGGGAGAGGAGAAGAGAGGTTGAAAAGAGAGGGCACGGAGAAAGAGGAGAGGAGAGAAAAAGAGCTATTAAGTAATCTTGCAGCGCATCGGCTGGTAGGAGACAGGGAAAAGAGGATGAGGGCAGAAGAGAGAAGGATAAGAGGAGATCAGACGGTGCGAGAGAGGGCAGGTAGAAATGACAAGAAGAGAGGAGAGCTATTAAGTAATCTTCCCGTGAATCGGTGTAATCGGTGTAACCAGCTGTGTCTGCAGGTGAAAAGGGAGGCCAGCCAGCATCAATCCCAGCAATCAGCCTCCGGGTGGGGCCAGGGGCTCAGAAAGCTCCGCTGCAGGGGTGCAGCATGTAACTCAGTGATTAGCCCCGTCCCTGGGTCTGTTATACAGATGCCATGCTGTCCTGCAATTACGCCCGACCCGGCTCAGAATGACAGAGAGACGGGGGAGATGCACAAAAATACACAAGCGGGGAGGGAGGAAGGGCGGAGAGATGAGGAGCGAAGGAATCCAAGGAGGACGGAGATAAGAGCTGTTCAGGATGCTAAAGAAGACGTGTGTAACCTAGTGATTAGCGGTGTTTCTTTTCCCTGTCGAGACGCAGCGCAGGAGGCAGAAATTTGTCTTGTTCCTGCACCTCACAGGGAAACAGCATGCGATCCAGCGATTAGCCTTGTCCCCGCTCCCTTTAGAGAAACAGCGTGCAGTCAAAGACAAACAATACCTGCAGGACACGGCAATCCGGTGTCAGGCCCGGCCCCACGCTGCTCTGCACAACAGACACAGCCGAGAATTAGATCGGCCTGTGCAGACATGACTCTCCCCGGCGACGTGATTTCAAAGGAAGTGATGTCGAAGAGAGCAGCCGACAAAAGGAAGAGCGAAGCGCCGGAGGCTGGGGAAACGCCGAGGAAGAAACGTAAAAGGGGAAGGAGACAAGCAAGGAGAGTTGCCTGCGCTCTCAGGACTTTTGCACAGAAACGGGAAGGAGCTTGTGTCGAGTTGACCCATAGCTTTGGCGTGGACGAGGCCTCTCGTATGCAGGAGCCCGCAAAGACGCTCAACAGCGACAAGACCGGGACACTTTTGGACAACTGCCTGAGAGACAACACCACTGAGTGCAGTCCAGAGAAAAACACCGACTGCCACTTTCTGTGCAGGACAAACCACTGTCTGTGTCATAACATAAATAACAGTGAGGACACATTTAGCTGTATCACGACTGACAAACTGAATAACTACTGCCGCTGCGATGACAGCGAAGGCGGCAGCTGCAACGCTGATGACTGCAGTCACTTCAGCTCTGGAGGTGAGGAGAAGAGGAAGCGCTGGACTGAGAATCCTTTCAGTGACTCAGCGAGTGACCGCAGTCAGCGTAATGAAACACGCAACAGGGACGAAACACGTGACGAGTCTGGCATCTGTAGTGCTACACATGACAATCCTCGCAACGGAGACGACAAACACAACCTGAGCTGTGATAGTTCTCTCCATCAGGACGGGGACAAACCTACCTGTAACACGGACTCACCTGTGGATTCACTTTTGAAAGACTTTACCTGTAGCGCTGATGATACACATGCTGACCTCTGTCAATATAAACACAAGCAAACAGAGAGTGGAAAAATGTCCACGGACTCTGATTCTAGTCAAACCAATGACACATGTTATAACAGAAATGAGCAGGATAAACTGCAGAGTCACATTCAACACAAAAACAACCTGTCTGATTCTGTGATTGATTATAAAACTTACAGACGTCCTGATCGTGATGATATCGACAGTGGTCAGTGTGATTATCTGAACAGAAATCACGATGCTGATTGTAATCACTGTGTTAATGTTGATAAGAGTAGCAGCACAAACACAACGGGCGCTGTTGCACTCGTGAGCGCGCAAACGGAGCCGAGAGAGGAGGAGAGAGACGGCGAGAAGGAGAGAAAGCAGGAGGAGGAGAAACAGATGGAGAGGAAAAAGGTGAAAGAGAAGCAAGAGGAGTGGGAGAAGGAGTGGGTGAGGAGAAAGGAGAGAGAGAAGGAGGACAGGGAGAGAAGGAAGGAGATAGATTTTGAACATCACTACCCGGAGAAGAGGCCTCGCTTTCCTCACGCCCTCCCTCCGCATTGCATCCCCCTCCACGCTCCTCTCCTCCTCCCGCCTTCCCTCTCCTCCTCCTCTTCCTCCTCCTTCTCCTTCCATCACACCATCATCCAGCATCACCTCTCCCTCCTCCCGCCGCCGTCGCACCTGCCCGTCCACACATACCCTCAACTCCTCCCCTCGTTCTCCCCACATCTCTCGCCTCTCACTCTCAATCCTCCTCCTGCTCCTCCACCTCCTCCTCCTCCTCCTCCTCCTCCTCTTCCTCCCTCTTTCTACGCCTCATCTCCCATCCCTCTCCTGGACGCACCTGGTGCGTTTGCCTTAGGGACGGCGTTTCACCCCTTGCAGAGTCACCACCCGCCTCTGTATCCCCCGCCACATCCTGCAGTCGTGCCCTTACAGATGCTTTTCTAAAAAAATAAAAAGAAGCCAAAAAAAAGGGGAACATTTTTCCATTTTCTAAGGAAAAAGTTGTCAGGTGAAAGCAGCTTTCATGTGTCATTACCCGCGTACTCGAAGCGAGGATGAAATGCGAGGGATAACAATTTCAGGAAGACTTAAGTAGAAAAACAAAACCGATCTTAAAGCCAAACCTCCGGCAACCGACCGCTGATTCACACATCTGAAAAAAATGATGGCTAATTATCTTCATCAGTCGCAATCCTGCTCAAAATGAGCCTCAGGTGTGCAGCCAGCAGAATCGTAGTGGGGATACACAGCTGGGCTCGTTTCCCTCGGCAGAAATCAGCCGATGCTCCTGTTTTGCATTTTAAACCAATGATTTGCTCGGTTTAAAGCATGTTGGAAATTTTAAACTATGGTTTTGTGACTTTAAAGGACAAATCCATCATTGTACACTCAGATATCTTCAGTCTGTGATAATAAATGCAGGATTTTTTTTTTTTTCTTGTTGAAATTTACATTTTTCACCCTGAGAGCTTCTACTTCAGTTGGTGATTTCCTACTTTTCCCTGAATGACTTTCGAGACCGACATGACCTTGTTGCTCTCAGCTGAAGGTTATTAAAAGCTGATGACCTGCATGATTTTTTCAGCTCGAATCTGTTTTGCACTCCGGGGTCAGGAAGTCAGTTTACCCAGTAGTTTGTAGATTCTGTTCAAAATTAATGCTATTATTAAAATGAATATATCTAGTAATTCAGTGCAGTTTGAGAACCTCATTTATAAAACTAAATCTAACATCATTCAGTAACAACATTAAGCGCTGTGTTCACATCATACCAGAGAAATATTGATGGTTAATATCTACTAGGTTAGAAGAACTATAAAATCACAAAGCTAATGCCAGAAAATAAAAATCTGGTTTACACACTAATAAAATCACTTAACAAACCAAATGTGTATCATAGTAAGAATGGCTTATTTTTCATTTATCTGTTGAGACTACAGGGCACAAGCCTTGTGATAGATGGTGACATCTTCAGGTTGTAAACATCCCCATGACCCTGCAGAGGAGACGCAGGTGGAGCTGATAGATGGATGGACCACGGGGCGAGAAACAGGGCTAACGATCTTAAAATAATATCTGAATTACCCAGTTGAAATAACAGAGGGTTTCACTGACATGACGTGAAAGCAGCATCAGTTACAGAAACTCTGCAGAAGCTGGAGTTAGCTGAATGTTAACAAGATGATTTGTCTTCTCTCTCTGAACAATTTGGCTGTTTTTTTTTTTTTTTGCATGTGGACAGAAAACAGGAGTAGCATCATGATTTGGCTTTTCAGAGATTGTAAAGAGACAAAGCACACAAACAAAGCCAGTGGAGCAGAAGTTAAGGCTGAAATTATGGTTTGTCTGAGATAAACTTCTCTGCTCGTCTTCACCTCCCAAATCTCAACAACGGGTCACACAGACCTGAGCATCAAGCGGGCTGATTGGCTCCTGTGGGGAAACGGCTTTGAAATGGAAAACACGAGTAAATTTAAAATCCATACAAGTATTAAAGAAACAGCCTCATAAACGTCTCTGACCAGCACACATGCACGTTCAACCTCAATTTAAAACTACAACAACAAACTACAGAACAGCCACGTCCTTCTTCCTCTCTACAGACTAACAAAGTGATTAAGATGTAGGAGAAGTCAAGGTTTATGTTGCATTGCTGATGGACAACGTACTGCGTAAAAGGAAATTTGTAAGTAGCTGCTCACAGCTAGAAAAAAATAAATTCATGATAATGGTAAAAATAATAATATCTCCAGGAACACTTCAGAAATATGAGAAAAAATAAGTGTGAAATCTTTGGAAAGAACATTTTGTTTTCTCTTTGTGAAGTTTAATTGGCAGTGGCATTTTAAAGCGGCAGTTTGATTGACGTCCAATGGCACAAGCATCATTTCCAACATTGAAAACTGACTGCAAAAACAGCATATTATGAAAATTACTATGGAGTAACGCTGTATATTATTAGTTTGTAGTATGGAAATATGGTCCAGCTTGTGTCTTATTGTCGCATACAGGCCGACTGCTGCCGTCATTAGTGCATAAATCGAATCCCTTCTGCGGTGAGTCTCTCCCTGTATGACTGTTGAACGTCACAGCAAAATGTTAAGTTTAGAAATAAGCCTTTGCTCTTTGATTTTGAGGGATTGACTCCAGCGTCTGACCTTTACTCTCGACGTTTTTAGACTGTTGATTTTCTACCATCTCACTCCGTCGCAGCTGCGCTAAAAATACCCCAACGTGTGTCGGATAACTTTACATTTTGTGACTCATCCAGGGAAACAAAGGCCAAAACACACAAAGTGATTCAGCTCGTCGTGTGACACAGTCGGCTTCGTCGGGGCCCCGGGAGAGGCCGATGTAGAGATGAGCTGTGATGAAATAGATGTGAGGATTTGATTGTCAGGTAATCACAAAACAAGCAGTTTTTGATTAAAGCTCCTTCCTCCTGTTGTCATTCATTGGTTGCTTGTTGCGACTGGACAGGCCATTTCCCACATTGTGTTTCACGACAAAACATCCGAAGCATCTCGACACATCACGAAATCATCCCTTCATTCATATGCAGGAGGTTGAAAGCGGCACTTCCCGATCTGAAGAGCCCCTCGGGGTGGATTTTTAGCGGTTAAGACAAAGACACGTGTGAATAAGTGTGGATCCACCTTCCTCCTCGTTCATTTCCAGTCCTCACACTCCCAGCTATGTTTCATGAAGAAAAATACCTCACAATTAGGAAAACATGACTGAGCTGCATCTTTTTAAGTCCGGAGAGCAGCTCCTGACAGCGTGACGCTCAGAAATCTCAGAGTTGGAAATGGCAGTCGTGGCGATGAAGGAAGAAACTCCCACACTTACTAACACGTTGTTTTTCTCAGACGCTCTCTCTCTCTCTCGTTCCTCTGAAGCCGAACATCTGGCTGCGATGGCTTTGGGGCATAACTGGCAGCGCCCATCCATCGCAGCGACTATAGATTATTCTGGTGCAGGCAGCAATGATACACAAACAAAAACACATAAAAATACGTATGAAAATTGGACGACGAGAAGCAGATTTTGTCACCAAGTTTTTCATGCAAATGCTGTAAAACATTTCAGCTGCATTGATCCCAGAAAGCTTGCACACACTGTTTGACCGTTACTGTCTTTCCCCGAGGAGGAAACAGTCCTCACCAGTCGATCTCCTGTGTGTCGGGCACGTCGTCGTCGTGACGCTCTGGAGCCCGGGGTGACACACTTTTAGCTTTCGCTTCTCGCCTCTCCCAGGTGTTCATGAACAGGTAGCAACATGGAACTTCTTCTTCTCAGCTCCGAGTGCAAGAAAAGTTCAGAATCGTATTTAGCTGGTGTGACAGCGCTCATACAGCAACATGTCCTCTCCCTGTAGCTCGGCACCACGAGGGACTGAAACCATATGTTCACGGCAACGAACAGAGGTTTTATTTATAATTGTGATAAAGCTGTGTAAATTAGAGAAGAAAAGAAGCTGTTATTAGATGTATTTTTGTAGAGAAACCTCAGTTGAATGAGGCACAGTTTTTGTATCATGTACTCTGATGCTATTTTAGCTAGTAAATGAATCCACACATCCTTAATTTGTCCCCTTGTTAAGCTGTTGTACATATGTTCTTCAGAGCCCCGGTAATCAATGCGGCCATGTTTCCCCAGAGAGCACTTTCCCCAGTTTTATCAAAGAAATGTCTTGAACCTGTTAAACCAATATTTTTTTTTTCGTGTAATCTAATTTCAGCAGACTCATATCCACAGATATTATCCCTGCTAATATAATAGAGCTAGTAAATCCGACGAGAAAAACAATTTACTCTGAAAATGGAAATAAATCAGTAGACTTCATATCAGTGTGTCGTGTTGTCATTGTTTTTCCCTTTTAAAGAGAAAAAGAATCACCTGAAAATGACTCGCTTTCATAAAAAGTCCATTAGCAGCCGACGAAGCTGCGAGTCGATACCTTTTAGCGCCACATTTCTGTAATTTCTCGTGAAAATAAAAAAGCGAGACGAGACAAAGAGGACGGCGCTCGTTCACAGAATATTCAAATCACTCTTCAAACCCAAAAATTCAAAAAATGGAAAAAAGACGGCAGTGAACTTAAACACACTCCCTCGGCTGATCAGATGCTTTGGGACTGAGACCTGTGTGTGTGTGTGTGTGTGTGTGTGTGTGTGTCTCCAGAAGCCCCTCAGACAGCTGGGATCATCATGTTCAATGACTAAAATAGCGTCAAAACTCAACATGTTCAACACCTGGGGCTGTGTGAGTGTGTGTGTTTTACATGTGTAGAAAATTTCCATCTGTCTGTGTGTGTTTCTGTGTGTGTGTGTGTGTGTGTGTGTGTGTCAAGTCAAGTTCACTTTATTACCGAATCAACGGTTCTCAGTAATTTGCTTCGGTGACCTTTAAAAACCAACAAGAAACCTTCTGATATTAAAACTTATCTGTATGGAATTAGTTTCAAAACACGTCTGTGTGTGTGTGTGCGTGTGTGTGTGTGTGTGTGTGTGCGTGTGTGTGTGCGTGTGTGAGAGTCAACGCTTCTCTCTCTCTTTCTTTAGTCTGTCTGATTCTTTTTTCCTCCCAACACTTTGCAGAAAGGTTGACGGATGCCTCGGCTCAGTCAGGCACTTTACGGTGGATGAGTTAATAGACTCCGCGGTGCGCCAGCTGCTGTGCATTATGGGTTTCTTCCTCTGCCTCGACCACAGAAACTACTCAAAAACATGTTAAGAAAACCTCAGCGGTGTCTTATTGTGGACTTCATGGGCAGCGAGGAGACAAAGTGCCTCAGAAACACGTCCATTAATGAGCCGTTGTGGCTACTGTCACTCTCTTTGGGCTTAATGTGAAGCAAAATGTGCTGAGATATTTATGATATTTTCATACCAAAATAACTACAATGATTTATGTATCAGAGGAGCTCGAAGGTAGAGACAGGCAGAAATATCCAAGAATATTTGTGGTGTCCTGTAAGAATACTTGAGCAGAGATGACAGAAGTAAAAAATACTACAGCAGAGATACAGTACAATGTAAAATGCAAAGACATATTTGTCAAGAAAGATAAAATTGAAAGCTTATGTTTCAGCTGTAAAAATGTGCAAACAGATGCAGTAACAAAGTACTTAAAAATGATTCAGCTCTTCTGGTTTTACTTGCCTCTTGTACACAGTCCTTCTGTTTTTGTGGCGACGGCATCCAGCTTTTAGATTTGCCACCGCAGCTGCGTTTGGTTTGTCTTTTTCTTACTTTAAGGCCGCGTTCAGACGGACGACGCCATGTTAACACACACATTCATTTCAATGGGACTGTTGCTGCACGGCCACATACAATAATGAAAGTTTGGGCCAATCTGAAGCTGCTGTCCGACACCGGCCCGAGCTGTTTATGTCCTATGGCAAATCATAAGATGTGGAGTGATGAGGAGAGTTCATCAAATGAATACATGAAACAAACAGAAATTCCATGTTTCCATCATGTTTGTTCACTGTTTGAGGTTTGAGTTGTGCTCATTTAGTGACGTCTTCTTCAGTCATGGTTTAATGGCAGCTGAGTGTAAAATTAGCTGTTTATCTTGACGAACCAACAAAATCTTCAGTCCTGCCTAGTTTTCATTCTTTATGCTTTTAAGTCAAAAAAGTTTTTACAGTCCAAGCCAGAAACAACAGCACTCAGTCGTTCGGAGGATCTGTTTGTAAAACGTGTGCATTCTTATAAAGATCAAGAGGTTGAGAAGGTCTGAAGAAGAATTTCAAGTGAGAGCGTAGCGTTATAGAGTCCATGTAAAAACTGTTCAACAGAAACATCAACATCTCTTTATTATTCACCTTTTTAAATCACTATCAACAGGATTTAGTTGTTAAATCATCAAGTGGAGCATTTCCTGCCGCTCTCGCTCTGTTAAACAGACAGATTTTTTCCTCTTGCTTCGCTGGGCTGAAGGGCTCCGGGGAATAACAACTTCATAATCATGTTTTCTTGGACTTCAAGCTTTTCAGCTTCCTCAGACCAACATTTCCATGAGCAGGTTTACAGAAAACACAAAGAGCGGCTGGTGGTCGTGGCTATATTTACTCAAATTCTTCATTTTGAGGTGTTTCTATTTATATTTTTTGCTTAATTTGGGAATATTTTCTTTCTCTGCTTTATTTATCTGAGCAGTGACTTTGCATTCGGCCTCAGCAAAGGTCACAAAATGTCAAGAAAAAATGATCAACTTTTTAATGAACACTGAAAAACAGCCTTTCTTCAGCTGGATGAAAAAGACTTGTAGAGATTATCTGAAGAGTTTGAGAGTCTTCTGAGCCAGTGAAAGAGTCTTTTGTTGGCTCTTTAACATTTTATCTCCAGCTTTGGAGCTTTCATGCTTCATTATTTCATTTTCTCCAACTTTGAGGATTTAAAACTGGGACATAATGAGCATTTTAATGTTGATACTAAACTACATTTTACTGCTAATATCTGCACATTTTTACTTAGCAAAAATGTCAATGCAGGACTTTTATATGGGATGTGGTATCATTCCATTGTGGTATTACTACATTAACTTCAGTGATCTGTGTGATCCTCGAGGCGTCGCTCCGCCTGCGTGCGGTGCCGACACGCGCTGGATGCTTGGTAATGGCTGTGCAGGATGGGCGAGCGCTTCCTCTCGCAGGAAGTCGAGACTCAGAAAGCCCGAAACCGCAGGGAAGCAACGGAAAGCAATAACATTTGTTCTAACATTTTTGATCACTCCTGCTACTGTGCAGAAATGGGTCACGCCTGCCAGAGACTCATCAAACATCTCGTGGTCGTCTGAGTCAGTGAATCTCTGATGGGCCTTTTTCACCACGCTGTCAGCGGCGCGCTCCGATTTCAAAGCTGACAGTGTTTAGTGCTGAGGAACTAAAAAGTTTTTTAGCCTTCCCACTTTTCTGCTCATTTGTGATGACTGATTGCGTCTCACTTCTCGCCTGGAGACGCTGTTTCTCTTCCGTTGTTGAGCCTGTTTAGGTGAAACAAAAGGTTATTTTGGATTGAATGCTTCTCCGCTGCACTTCCGTCGCTCGCTATGTAAAGTGATTCATCTTCCGTAATCAGTCCAACGACGGCGTCGTCGTCTGTGAGCTTAAACAATTTTACAGACTCATCCTGAGAAACACAACCGGCAGAGTGAGGACAGTACAACAGAAAGGGGAGGAAGCAGAGCTCGAGTTTCCCCAACCGCCTATTTTCTTCTCCATAAGAACTCTGAAACCCAATTACACCGAGTCTGGCTCCGATTCAAATTCAGAGTTTCTGGGGGTGCGATTGATTTGACACTGAGCTGCAGTCCAAAAGGAGAGAAATCACTAGCAGGATCTTGATTTGGCCTCGATCGACTGAAAGCGTTTGACTGAGGAAGTGACTGAAACAAGCAGGGCAGGTGTCAGGGTGTTTCTCATTATGTTTATGTATCTGGTTCAGAGAAAAGGATTCTGGGATGATCAGATAACATCAGGAATAAGAGGCAGAAAGATGGTTTGGTTTTATCTTGTATTGGCCCAAAAATGAGACAATATTTTTTTTCGGGAAATTACATTTGAAAAAGTGTCTTTTTATATTTGAGGATTGGACATTCATGTATTCACAACATCAGATAATCTGTTTGAATGGGAGAGGAGCAGTTCAGTCCAGTTTAACCTTCAGTACGTCCTGTTTCGCTGCCACAGAGGAAATAAATTCCTGATGTGGAAAACAGACTGAGGAGCAACTCATCTGTCAGGCAGCCGATAATTATTTAATAAGACAGTCTGAGAAATGTTGACCGCTTCCAAGAACCTGACAGGAGACACCGAGAGCTGACAGACAAACTACGCAAATGTACCGACGCACAGGGCTTCAGACACGAGGACTGTCTTGTTGAATTATTTGTCATTTTCTTCCAGAGGTTTGTTCTTCCTCCCTGATTCCACATCGAGCTGCAGCCTGAAAACAGACAAATCACTGGAAGGATCTTAATTTGGTCACGATCGACCAAAAGCATTTGACTGAAGAAGAGTCTGAGACAGAAGACGGGTGTTTTTTTTAGCGACTGTGCCTTTTTTGATAATCAAGAAATATGACTTGACCTATGATACTAACTCTGTAACCGCTTGTGTTTTGTTCACATCGGCTTTACGTTCTCATTGTTTGGGATCTCACAGACTTCTCTGCTATATGTGCAGAAATAATAATAATTGCAAAATCAACCATTTTTTTCCTTTAATTCTTTTTCTTATTAAAACCTAATATGTAAAGCAGTGGTGAAGTGGTAATTACTCCTTTAGCCACAAACCATGAAGCACTGCTGTTACTGTTAATACTATAGTTTCACATCAGTGTCGTCTTTCAAGTCTCATCTGAAAACCTTTTTTATATAAAAGCTTTTTTATAGTGAGCATTTATTTCTACTTTATTTTATGCTACTTGTTCATATCTTTACCAGTGATTTTATTGGCATATAAATGTGTAGCTACTTACTTTTTAAAATATCTTAACTTTATCATCATGTGACTGTTTGCACTTTTTCACTGCATTTCGAAAGCTGCTTTAGAAATGAAGTTATCATTATTATAATTATAGACTAGAATTACTTCACATGAAGAAAAGCTATTAATTTTGTTTCATAAAAAGTCATTCAAAGACAAATAAGCGTGCAGTATTTTATCCTACAGAGTGATATTAGTTTCTAATTAGACCCTAAACAGGTCAAACTTCCTGTTATAAAAGGGAATATAATGTTATAAAACTCCAACAACACACATCCAAACAGACTTATTTGGGATTTGGGAGAAGTCGTGCTGCGTAAAATAACCTGTCAGCACATATCACAGATACAGAGCTTATAACAATTCATTTAACCAAGTTTGACGTCTTCTTTTACAGAAGTAATGCATCATTTTCCGTCACAGACTTCTGACACATGTCATCGTTTTAAAATCCTATCAGACCTTTTATGAGGATCTCTTTGTTTTGTTTTTTTAAGACAGTCGCGCCTCGGCCTAATAGAATTGATCACAATCCAGATGTTCTGACAGTTCAGACTTAACAGCTTTGAGTCTAAATATTTCAAACTACGTCAACAGCTGTCAAATGTCACGTTTCACCTGCGAGTCTGACGCTTTATTGTTTCTGCCGCCGTCTCACAGCCGTGAAATGAAGATCTCACCGGTTGTCACGCCACCAAGTCAAGTGAAAAGCGTGCGTTTTAATCAGAGCTCAATGATGAAATGCTGATGCACTTCCTGGCTGCGGTTTCTGAGCCGCTGCCAGCGCTGTCAGCACAGGTGGCGATCACGCCGGCCAGCAGCAGAGGAAGCAGCGGTGGACTGATTACGGTTCAGGAGCTGAGTGGGTGAAGCGGCCGGAGCCGAGAGCTGCCCGTCGGTTCAGTGAAGCTCGACATGGGTCTGAAACGTTTCACCTGATGAGACATTAACGTGCTGATTGTCAATCTCTGAAATGACTTCGCTTTGTGATATGGTTTTAAGAAACATAGTCGCTGCTTTCATCTTGCTGCTCATTTACTGTTGTGGCTCTTAAGTGCTGCTGCTGCTGGTGATTTTCCTGTCACACACACACACACACACACACACACACACACACTGCGTCGCTTTCTGTCGCCATCACTTTTATTAAAATGAAGCCACGACTGTTTCAGCTACATTGAGCACTTAGTTTGTGCAAACTGACAGACGAAGCAGTTGTGAAACCTGGATGTGTTTTACGTTAACGACATCCTTTTAATGGATTGTTTTTTTTTCTTTAACAACCTGGATCTTGGTTTGGTCGTTTAAAGTCACGATGACATTTTCCTCATGAACCTCGTTGCTGGTATTTGGGGGATGCAGCTGCGATGTGGCAACACAAAACCTAGGTTGTAAAAATACATAATTTAAGTCGTTTCCTTTGTCACCAGCTGGTATTTTCAGCTTTCACAGCATCGATTCGAGGGTCGTCACATCTCTCAGTTTTTGACAGATAACACCGTCTTGTCCATATGACTGTTAGATGTAACGAGGTGAATGGAGCAACTCCTGATTGTCCCAGAGATTTTCCACAGGTGTTTTAGAAACGGCCTCATTCATTTTAAAGTGACTCCTGCTTTGGCACAGTCGGCATCCCGATGCAGGAAAAAGTGGAAAGTGGCTCAACTGTTACTGTTTCTAAATCTGGACTTACTGCATCATATTTCCTCGTCTCGTCAGTAACAGACGTGACACAGCACGTTACAGTTTTTTGTACATTGAACAACGAGAGTTTCCATTTAAAGCCATTTCTGCTCCAGTTTAGAGGGAAACGTTTCGATGGTTAGTTTTCACCAGCAGACATTAATTTACAGTTTACATTTTAGTGACAAAACTTCTGTTAAGTACAATTTAAAGTGCAGGACTTTAACAAGGAACTATTTTATACTGTGGCTTTGCTGCTTTGTCCTGGAGGATAATTAAAGGATTTGATTTCTTCCTCCACCTCTGCTGGTAAATAATTTTAATATTTAAATGACCAAATAAAAGACTTTTTATTTGCCATCTTGAAAAGTGAACACACAACATGTGATGGGACTTTTTCCCTCGATGCAGCTTCTCAGGTTGTGCACAGCTTTCAACTATATGTCAAGTGACTCTTTGTGGAAATAATATAAACTGCATATTTATAATGATCATTTTACAATATTTCTTTTCAGCTTTGAAAATCACTTAATGGTTCATGAGTTTAACCATTAAAGCGCTTCACTTAAGGAAAGCATTCAGAAAACCTTCTTTGTATATAAAGAAAATTTATACAGGACACACACACACACACACACACACACACACACACTCTTAGGCTATTTTAGCAGACAGCCCCTCTTAAAGCCGTAATCCATAGTGATTGAACTGTGACATCCGAGCTAAAGCTTTACAGATGACAGTGCTGAGCTCTGTCTCTCATTTAACTGCTGTTCATTCATCAGCTTTTTCCCTTCAGACAACCACAACAAGACAAAAAGAAAGGAAAAAAAAAAAGATGGCGAGGTGATTTCAGACGTGCATTTCTGCCCTTTAAGTGTAAAAACATAATTGAGATGAGATCAGTCAGGAATAGATTTGTGAAGACAGAAACATCAGACATCTGTTAATGACGACTTTTAAAATGGATGCTCCTCGTCCTCGGCCCTGATTGGCTGAGCTGAAGCCATTGTTAAACACCCACTAAACGCACAGCTGTGGCCGCACAAATGTTAATTTAAATGTTAATGCGCCAAAGGAAGATCGCCGCTCGCACCGTGATCGGAGCCGAACTGCTCGATGGAAGGTTTCACTTATTACAGAGGGATAAGAAATGAGTTTAATATATTGAGCATTTCTGTTTTGTTAAAGGAATGAAAAGGCGACACGGTGTGAACGGACTAGGAAAATAATTCAGGTCGGTCCAGGTCAAACTCCATTCACAACAGAGCGTGTGCACTGAAAGCTTTTTGTTGAAATATTGTTTCTGTTCATGCCTCGAATTCTAGTTAGAAAACAAACAAAATAGTCAAGAGTCAATCGCAGTTCCATGATGAGGCTACAGGAATAAATATTCATTATTTATTCATATGATTCTTGTGCACTTTTGGAGTCGTCAGAGCTCCGACTGGACGATACTGAAAATAGTATATAGGTCTTCATCAAACTGCATACGACTAACACAACTTTACACTTTCAGAGTCCTGCTAATCTTGCCTGCAGGTGTTACACTTGGCCCTCCTGTTAACCGTGGAGAGCAGTTTGGTTGGGTTCAGGAAAAGATCGAGTTTGGGTCAACGAACGTAGGTGACATAACTAACATTACGTCTGTTAACTTCGGGTTAACCGTCTTCACAGTACTTCACCTTTTTATGAGTGGTGAGCGCTGCATGCACTTTGAAAGCCGTGTTATTTGACGCAGATTAAAGAAAGTGGGCAGCATCTCCTTTTTTTCAACATATGTATCATGATTAAGTTTTAAGATTGACTGAGTCGCCCTGTATATCTGTAATTTTACAGCATTCAGCGGCACTTTCCTCTCAGCTTTTCTGCTGTTAATGCACTCTCAGCTTTTCTCTTTCTCTCTTTGTCCTGTGATGTCCATTTCTTCGCCACCGCTCGGCCCTGCGCTCAACACACTGACTAAATGTTGTGAATGTGTAACCAGGTTAAAAACAGGCTGGGGGCTGATGGTCTACAGGTCTACTGATGGTGTTGTTTTCTTTTTGATTTAGATTTTCTCTTTCATATAATATTATTAACACATCAAGTCAATCAGCTTGCCAAGCCACCAGACGTCTCCCATCAGTCCAGGTCTGAGCTTTACATCTCCAGCTCAGCCTCTTGAGCCTCAAGCATCCTCACACTAACGGTGAAAAGAGGGACTGTGGATGGAGAAACTCAAAGAGTCCGTATAGAGATATATTTTTACGGCTCCTGCCTTTCGCTGCTCTTCTGAAATTAATGCGATCTGGGTGTCAGGAGCTCAAACAATCATTACACGGAGTCCACAAAGTCGGTCCTCTTCTCGCCGTCCGCGGCGCCGGGCTGCAAAGTGTCAGCTGTTGACATCACTGATTAGAGGTTTCGCTCTCTGGACTCTTGGCTGTGGGGGAGAACCGCGCACCACCTCCTCCTCAATTACATCAAAACACAGAGGCGAGGAGGAGAGCGGGAGGGAGATGTAGAGGGAAGAAAAAAGGGAGCGAGGAGAGAGGAGACCGTAGGAGCAGAAAATTAAAGAATAAGCCACGAGAGGCCACAGTAATTTCAAGAAGGAGAAGGAAAGTCTTTTTAAAAATCCTGTTAGCTGATTTAACATCAGAGTAAAGCAAGCTATCAAGTGGCTTATTGCTTCTTTTATAGCTTTTATAAAATAGTCTTAACGTCAGTGTAATAAAAACGACTGCAGTATTATAAAAGGTAGAATCTGCATATGTGCCAGTTTTGCTGTTGTTGACTAACAGAACGGCAGCGACGGACGGAGGTGAAGAAGTGCAGCAGCGTGAACGCTGAATGCATGAAAAATCATCTCTCATTTCAATATGTTTCCCTCGACATGAACAGCGCACATGAAGCAGCACATACAGTCAGAGGTCTGACAGTGAAATTGCGAAGTGCAAAGTCAGAGTGTGGAGGCAGAGCTGCTGGATCAAAGTGTGTATTTACCTTCAACTCCTGACCTGACTTAAATCTCAACTCATGCCAAGAAGGTTTCCACTGTCGGGGAAGTTTTCATTTCAATCAAAGGTTAAACTCGTAGGACTCCATCAGGTCTCTTCCTCCTCCTCCTCCTCCTCCTCAGCCGAAGATTTAGTTGTCAAACTTTGACTGAGGATGTTTGACTTGCTGAAAGTTAATAAATTAACATCAATAACATCATTTCTCAAACAAAAACAGTCCCTGGTTTCCTTTGACAATGTGAGGATCTGTTGTTGTTGTTGTTATTGTTGATTTAATATCTTTGGGTTTGGACTGTTTGCAGTTTGAAGACACCACCTTGGGCTTTGGGGAAATTGTGATGGGCAGTTTTCACCATTTTCTGACACTGAAATGAAAATGATGATTTATGTCCACATGTCTAAGCTGCGATTCGAAGTTCACTTCTGTAAAAACCCTGGAAAGTCAGCATGACCCGCGATAACAATCACGGTGGAACATACAAAGAAAAGAAAAGAGCACGACTGCGGCTGACAGATTATCCAAAGAAAGAGACGTCACGGCACCGGCCGCGCTGACAAATGATCTCTGGGAACTGCAGAGCAAGAATAGCAACGGAGCAGCGGCAGCGATGCAGAAAATACACATAAGGAAGAGACAGAAATGTAAATGTCTGTATATAATGTTCAACCAAGAAACACAATGGATGGAAATTGAACAAGTGCATGAAAACGTCATCTGCTGCTGATGATCAAAAACCAGAACACAGCCATTATATGAACCTCATGATGAGATTATTTTGGCAGATAAAGCTAATCTTACTCATGTCACTTGTGGTGAACAGTGTGACTGGTTGGTGGAATCTCAGACTACACATGATGGAAGAAGGAAAAAAAATACATATCATCATATTTTGGTATTATTTGTGCATATGTTTCATCTCATGTTCGTGCCAGAAAAATGTAAACAAGCAAACATCTGCTCAACTCACTGACAGACTGATCCCATGAAAAGAGCAAAACCAAAAATGAACTGATCTACTAACAAACAAACTGCGTGTCCAAAGCTCGATATATGAAAAACACATCACTGAGCTTCATCACCAAACGTGGATTAATCCGCCGCTGAAAATAGTCCCCAACGAACACTTTAGCAATTGATTGACCGGCTGTTTCTGGAAATCACTGAGCTGAAGATTTACATTTCAAGCAGGAACCAAAGAGCTTTGGGGTTGAGAGTCACAGACAGGAAAGAGAAAACTATAGAATAACGCCACCTCCATCCTTTGAATATTGAATGAAGGCTCGATATGAGAGTTAACTGGTGTTGTTTGAATTTATAGCTTAGTTGAAACACAGAGAAATGCCCAGCTCGAGTTTATATTGCTGTTAAGAAACAGGTTCAGACCTAAACAAGATTAAATTTACTCATAAAAAAAAACGATCCTTTAACTGTGGATAGAAAAGTAGTTTTAGCTCCGGAGTCTGTGTTAATTTCTGGTTAAATTCCACTTCATGGTGAAAGTCTGGCAGGAAGAAAAAAAAAAGATTTATCTGGTAATTTGCAGCAGCTTCTAACACGATTCAGCCAATCAGAGCTAAGAGCCACAACTAACCGCCGTATCAGAGAGAGTTAATGGCACGAGGAAGATGGAGGTAGAGAGCACTACGAGGCATGAAGAGGAGAAGACATTACATTAGGAGGAGGAGGAGGAGTGTGACAAAGAGAAGAAGGAGCTGGGGAGAGAAGAAAATGGCCAAGATGGAAGCAGAGAGAGGAGGAGGAGACGGAGCGTGAGATGTTCTGCTGCCTCCACCAGCAGATGCTGAGGGGTCCGGCAGCACACACAGCAAAACTCTCCCAGTCCACTGCCAGATAAATAGCTTTACACACACACACACACACACACACACACTCGAAACTAAATAAATAGCTTTATACTCAGCAACAGCCAAAGTGGGTCAGACATCAAAGTAGCCACTCGAAAAGCTGCTGGAGCTGTCGACACACACAAACACACACGGCCGAGCACACACTTGCTTACTCCAAATTGCTACTTGAACTGTCTACACACTCGCACACACACACGTTCGGAGACACACACTTGTGCTTACTGCAAATTGCCACACTCTTCTCCTCACTCTTCCTCGGCTTCTTTCTCTTTCTCTCTGCACACACACACACACACACACACACACACACACAACCTCTTGCGTCTTGTAAATTGCAGCGAGCGGGTGCCATGGCTGACCAAATAACAGCAATCAGGAAGTCTGAGTGCTGAGGGACAAAGGCTGCGGCCACTTTAGATACATACACACACTCTGTCACACACCTTCAGCCACAAGGACGGTGTCCATTTTCAGAGAATGGGCCAGTGGGAGGTCAAATGATGGGAGGTGCAGTGTCGACCCAAAGCGCGCGGAAAGTCAAGCTCTAATACTCTTAAACACTGACATGTTTTTATATCGACCATAATTGAAATGACCCATAGTGAGAATCTGCAGCTCCATCAAACTTTTTAGCCTCTTTTAGCTCATTGTTTAAAGGCACGTTCACGGTTCGGCCTCAGCGCCTCAGCGGGCGGCCGCTTCCTTCAAACAAGCTCAAACAAACCCGCTGTTCGCCATCCGGCCGGCAGTGAGCGGCGCACACACACAGTCAGAGACGAGCTGGTGAAGGAAGTGGAACACGCAGCAGCTAAAGAGCCAGATATTTTCATGAGGAGCTGCTGGGGAACAGGAGCACGACTCCGGCGGGAGGATAGCGTCGCTGCGTGTCTGCTGGATGTGTAAATAGATCGTTCGCCAACACGTTCGACAAATCGACAAAACAAAGCGAATGTATGACATGATGGCGAGTCTTTAATTGTTGTGACGTTTTGGTTTGTCAAAAACGGATTAATGCAGCTTTAAGTAACATTTTAGAACTAATTAATTAATTGTAAATAATTGGAAAAATACATACATTCACTTCACTGAGGAAAAGGTCACATCTTCCAAAATGCTTATTATTATTATTATAAGGTTGTTCAGTTTATTCTCACCTAAGACAAACAAATCATCACGATTATTAAGAAGCTGGAAATGGAAGCTGTTGTTTGAAAAATTACTCAAATGATTATTAAGCTGTTAAAATAATTTGCCGTCGACGGACAGACTGATTGTTTCAGCTCCACTATACCTTTACTCATCTTGTTCCTTTTAATCAATACTGATTATCGAGACTGATGACAAAAACAAAAACAGTGGCAGAATTCAACTAAATACATCTCTTCAAGTATTGTGCTGTACTGTCAAGTACAATTTCGAGGTACTTGTGCAGCACTTTACTCAAGTATTTATTTTAGGCTGCTTCATACTTCTAATATTGTATTTTTACTCAACTACACTTATCAGACAACTACACTCAGCAGATGTTTTGCAGATTAAGATACAAACAAAACCAGTTTATCAAATCTGAGACTGTGTTATAGATTTAACTATGTAAAAGTATATAAAGTGAATCAGCTGCACCTCAACCAGTTATAACATTAAAGTCCTGTTCACATGTTAAAGCATCAGTAACGACGACCCAGTAATATAATGATGTAACACTGTCGAGGTCCATCGTGACTAACAGACACTTTGGCTTTTGTATTTTTAGCTGAGAGACTTTTTGAACTCAGACGTTCACCGGTCATTCTGTGAGTATTTCTGCGGTGTGGTTTCACTACTTCTTGTACTTGTTTCTTCCACTACTTCTTCAATACATGCAGGTGTATTTTGGTGTTTCACAGATGTATTTTAATCTATTGAAACAAGCAGCAGTATTTTAAACTCTACTCTATGACGCACTGAAAGACCTGAGAATTACTATGACTCAGTTTTCGGACACGAGCAGGAAAAAGAGAGAGAGAGAGAGAAAAGTTCAGAGAAGAATTTTCTGAGTCATGTTTGTCCATAAATCAGAGAAGTTTTGCTGTGTTTAGATCAGAGTTAGCAAACTTTGTTCTGTTGCTGTTGAAGTTTAGTTTTGAGTCTTTTACTCCACCTTGACTTCAGACTTGAGTTTTGGTTTTCAGAAACAGGGAGGAAATGAAAAGCTCCATTAATGTGCTTGATATACTACAAAGATACTTTGAGGGTTAAATGTGCAGCTGTATCCTGACTCACACATAAACAGAAACTTATCCTTAAATAACCCGCTGGAGTTGCTGCTCTCTCCTCTTTTTGCACATTTAAGAAGTCATGTTTTTATCGAAGTCAAACTTCTCTTTGAACGCGTCTTTGCCGCGTTTCTGAATTTAGCTCTCGCAAGCGCCGGCGTCCCATAACACAAACAGGGAGTGATTTATTGCGGCAGACAGCCAGTGTTTTCATTGTCAGGAGGTTGCTAATGGAGCCAATTGAAGAGTGAAAGAAACGCTGTGTTGTTTGGAGTGCAGGAACTACAGCGAGCAGCGCTGTGGGAATGTGCTGTTCTTTTCTGTCGCCCTCCTCGAACCGCCCGACTCCTCCACAGGATCTGGACTCGGTCTTACCTCCCGTATGACTGGTCGACGGCTTCGCGCTCTCGCTGCTGATTGTTATGCAAAATTTAGGATATGAAGTATTTTTTCTTCTTTAATCTCATTTTCAGTGGGATGTCAGTCGTCTGCATGGGCGGATTTGTTGGTGGGTTAAGTACAGTTCAATGTTATAATGTTTTCCAAAAATGCGTTCCTCCGAAATTTGTTTCAGCTCCTTTTCTCTTACTGAAAACTTTTGGCAGGTCTCAAAGCGACCATCTGCACATCGACACACCTTTCATTTTTCTGCATTATTGAAGATTTGTATTGATTTATGTTAAAGGACCGGTTTGAGTGATCAATACTTTCTTCCTCTTCTGGCTGTGCGGTCTCAGATTTGCCCCCTGCCTCAGGCTGCTCGCTCACCTCTTATCAAAAACCACTTCATTTTCCCTCACCCTGACCGCCCTGGAAAGAATCACGTCAGCCGTAAGCCAAGGCTCCAACAATTCACCTTACAGTGGCCCACGGGGCACAGGAGTCGCACTCAGGCGTGAACACACTGTATGACAACTCAATGAATAAAATGAATAAAATGGCTGCAGTAATGACTCGCTGAGGCGGCTGCTCCACTCCACTAGTTGTGGAGTTTTAATACTGTGAGGAGGAGAAGATTTACCAAAACAGGTAAACCTGGAGTCGAGAAATATTCAAAGCCGCAACATTGGAAGCTGGCCTGGCACCGAGGCGGACGGATGGAGAGTTTGTCATGCTTTCAACACGGAGCTGCACCTCAGACCACACAAAACTCTGATGTTATTGAACGCATCCTGAGTGCATCTCTACATCACTGCTGCAAGGTGAGAAGTTCAGCACGTAGAAGTTACTTACGGCATCATGGATAAGTATTTTGATTGAATCTCAAACACACACCATGATGCATATGTACGAACACGAGGGCAGCACATACAGATTCCTGCCGAAGGTTTCATGTTAATCCTGAAACCTATTGAACAGTCACGTCAATGATGCAAGATTTAAAACGTTATTTAAAAAAGATCAGCTTTGCAATGTGAAGAAGGAGACGGGCCCATCATGTATGCTTGGCTTTAATGATCACAAACATTGAATGTAAACATGACTTTATGTATTTAAAGAAAACTAAACAGGGTTCATCACGAACAAACTGAACACCATGAATATAGAGTCGAATATTACAGCTGCCTTCATTTAATTAGTTCTTTATCATAAAGAAAACACTGAATTCAAAAGGTCAGATCATGGGTGATAGAAGACAATATATACAGTTACTAAAGCGGCATTTACTATCCCTTTGTTAGATGAACATGTATCTATATCTAAAAGTTAAAGAAGTGGCAACATCTAGAAAAAGATCTCATCAAAAGGCGCCAACATAAAAAGAAATTCGCTGGTAAAATCTGACCTGTAGTTACAGCCCATCTCTTTTCAACTGGGCCTTAAAGGCAGTGGGTCGGACGCCTCCTTTACTGCAACGGCCGGTTTTCTTCCATTCACCTGCAGCAGCAGCAGCACATGAAACAAACAACGCTCCTCCTTCGATCTGCAAAGGTTTCTAGCTCTTATATTGTAACACAGCTTGTTAGACTAGAACAAACCCGTCGCTCCGGCGGCACGCGGCCTCTCGAGTCGCTGCACTGCATTTGAGTCATCATCACCTCTGTGACACAGTCTCAACCAAAAGTGAACATTACAGGCTCGTAGTATTAGCATTTGCTGCACAGCTGTTGTATTGTTGTATTATACATTAGACTGAACGGGGATTCGTGTTATTGTGTCCACCCCCTGTGGCAGCGCTCCCCTGCTGCTCCGTGCTATTGAGGCAGTAATTGCACAATCTCACTTTGCTTTACACTGCGTGCACAACCTTATATTACCCCAGCATTTGCTCACTGTGCTATTTTACAGCCTCAGGAATTATGTATAATGCTCTGTAACTCTCATAACTTACTTGAGAAGTTTATGCAACTTTATGCTTTCATCAGCGGGATTCAAAACTGGACACTCACTCACTCTCTTCAGCGTGAACTCCCTCTGCACTGGACGCTCATATACCTGCTTTAGTATGCTTCACATCCCGCACACATAATTACTGAGCGAATGTATAATTTCGTATCTATACATAATTCTATTTTATCATCAATCAAACCTTACAGCTTCTATGTTTGTCAGTTTTTCCACTCTGACATTTTTACAATGTTCTCAACACAAATTCCTGTAAATTTACAATGAATTTAACAACAAATTTCCTCGGATCCGATGACTCGTCTCTCTCAGCTCCATCTGTCTCCTCTCCTCTCTCCTCTCTGCCTCCTTTCCTACTCGGTTTCCTCCACCGTCGCCTTCTGCTGTCGCGTAACCGCCTGAACCCTGACCAGCGTTGTCTTATCGTGACGACAACACGGGGAAGTTTAAGTGTAGATCTATTTTTCATGCCGCTGTGTGACTGTGCAAAGCCTCTGAGCCGGCCGTGCCGCAGACTCCTTCCTCACTCATGTTCTCACACTGATGTTGCACTCCAGCGACGAGAGCTGGAGCCTGCGCTGACAGAAATCAATGCCTAATGAGCCATGAAATTCTTTTATTCCTTTTTTGGCATCTTATAATTTTCTTTCGCCACTTGTGTCTTTACTTTTTTTTTAAGAGCTGATGTTTTCCTTGAGAAAGCTATTTGCAAGCTATTGTTGTAATTACTGCACTTTAGCAGAGCCTGCTGTAATCTCTGCATTGTTCAGTACTTGGCTTGAAGACTGAGACATGCATTGTTTTTAAGAAATGACTAATGGCAACAAATCTGGAAAATGATGTATTATGTATGGACACAAGGTTTTAGTTGTTTACAGCAGCTTGATATGATCACCTGAATATGCGGTGCTAAACGGTGCTAAAGAAAATGTCAGATAGAATCAAGTGACCATATTGTCACATTGTCTCAAGATATTTCCTGCAGTGCAATAATGGAGTTTGATGACTGAGACTTTTTTTTATTAAAACACACAAAAAATGAGATGACTGCCAGAACATCATCAGGTGTTATTTTCTGCCCCTCAGAATCTATTCCATCGTATCCGGCCTCGCTGTGGTAATGATGTATCCCTGCATATATATGCAACTTGATGTGTTTTATCAAAGGCCCTGCACACTCATGATCCACCCACACAGGAGAATTTACTTATTATTCCTGACTGGAGTTCTTCTGAGGACTGTGCAGACGTTTGATTGGCATCACACTCGCTGTCCTCTCAGCTTTGTTACCTGCCACAACACGTTGCATTCATTCTGACTGGTACACGCAGTCGTGTGACTCCACCTTCAACCTGAGCACAGGTCTGAAACACGTTTTAGACTTTTGAGCTCTGCTGCACCAAGTAAATCATTAGTTTTTCAGAGAAGTAATCAGCAGCTGTGACTAATTTTACGAGCAAAACTGTCCAACATCACCTACTTCCAGCTTCAACATTGTGAGGATTAGCTGCTCTTCTGGGTTTTGGACTATTGTTGCAGTCATAGTTTGATCCTGTTAGTAAGAAACAAATATAACAAAGCCAAGTAAAGACAAGCATGTAGGTAAAAAAAAAAGTAGCTGCATCATGTCGGACTTCCTGCAGTCTGGATGTGTCATTTGTATCATGTGTTGCTATAAATCTGATTAAAATTTGATTTTGTTTCTGTGTGCATTCTTCCGTCCAAACTAAATAAAAGCATCTGACTCCACTCTCCAGTCTGAGGTCCCTGTCCAAACATGAAGCCACCAAAAGTTTCTCACCATTATAAACAAATACTCAACGATCATTCGGGGAGAGAAATCTATCAAAGAACAGACACGGGTGTAAACTCCTCCACTGACAGTCGCCGTCAGCGCAGTACAAAGTACGATGCAGCCGCAAGTTGTGTTTTGAGTAAAGCGCACACGTCTCGCTTTTCTTGACAAGAAAAACAAAGAGCTGAAAGCAAGAGGTTCAAACTCCTGCTCTGGAAGTTTGTCGAAGTATTCTGGAAAATGAAAAGTAGGAGGAGGAGAAGTGAACATTTCATAGGTAAATACAGAATGACACTGATTCTTTGCTTATCAGGACTCAGCTCATATTCTACCTCCTGTATGTCAACTGTACTGCAGAGGGACAGAACATGATAAGTTTGTTCTGCTGAGAAAATGACGAATAAGCCGACAGATAGCGGGAGTTATCCATTCTTTGCACGTGCTCCCATTTGAAGAGCGAATCTCTAACACAGAAATGAACCAGACCCAGAATGGCAACACATCAGATTTCTGCCTCGCGTGCACCAAACCACGGCTCTTTCCATGGCAACCGTATCAGTGGCTGTTTGGCAGCCGCTCGCCGTGTACAAACCAAATGACAAATCAACAATGTTGATTCCATCACACTTCCACCGAGATGCTGAGATGCCTTTCATTCCTGCCTTTGTGCATGTGTGTGTGTGCGTGCGTGTGTGTGTGTGTCTGTCCGCCAAGATATGTCTACTGCGGATCAAGATAGAGCCGTGCAACTAAAACCAGAATGCTAAGAGGGCCTGCAGGGTAAAAATAAAATAAGAGAGTGGGTTTTATTTCAGCTTTGACAGGAAGGACACAGTCTGGATTACACGGACTAAATGCATCTCTGTTCCTACATGTCGTCGTCACGATGGGAACAAAAGATACAGCTGTGCAAGAAGAATTCACATCATTTACATATGTATGACAATATGTAATGACGTTGTGAAACTATTATCTGAATCTGCAGCTTCTCCTTTGCGGAGCTTTATAGTGAGTTTCAGCTAATTGTTTAGTTGTCTGGCAAAGTGAATGTTTAGTTTCACTGTCGTCGTCCTCATTGTGTCGTTTTCAGTCGTGCAGGCAGCTTTGTTCAGATAAAAAACTCCAAAAACTGCAGACAGACAGACAGTTAAAGACTAACTGGTGGATCATTTAGAAGCTAAAGAGCCAGATATTTCTCTCAGGAGTTGGTAGAGACCAAAAGTGGAGCTAAAAGAAAGTGAATATTGGACTCACATAGTCAAGTGGCCAAAAACTTGACTTGAAAATGATCCAATGCTCCAGAACTGCTGATGTGTAAATAAGCAACTGCTTCAAAAAGTTCAACATACAAACTTAAAAGGTGATAATACGTCAATTTTGTGTTCACAACTTGTTTCCACAAAAACATCAGGTTTAACGTAGAAAAAGTAAAAGTACTGATTATGCAAAAAAGTGTTCATAATCATTTTTAAAAGTATAATGTTTTACTGAATTATTTTGATTGATGAATTTACAGTATGTGTAATTTTAACGTTGCAGTTGATGAAGGTGGAGCTAAACGTCAAATAACGAGTGGAGTAAAAACAATATGTGTCTCTAAGTTGTAATGAAGAATAAACTAAGAATATAATATACATCAAAATTGTACAGCGTGAAAATAATTTTAATTAGTTTTCTTTCAGTAAAAATCAAGATTAAGAAAACAATCTGACAATTAAACATAAATGAAACAATGACTAATTGCAGCTCCAGCTAGAACATGACTGTGATACGGACACGCAGCTTTTCTGGGTTGTTGTTCTTTGTAAATTGAATATCTGTGGGTTTGGGGCTGTCAGATCACCTGAGGACTGAATGATTGGTGAATTATATTAAAATATAATTACCACATAAATAGTTGCAGGCCGGATCCTAAAGTGCAGCATATCCTGATATTTGTGTTGATTTTAGCACTTCACTGAGAAGCTGATTCGTGTCCTCAAAGTCTCCGACATGAAAAAAAAAACCCCTCTTGTCTAAACAGTTCAGATATTGTTGCAGTGTCAGTGTCGACTCGCCTGAAATCGACCACTGAGCTCTAACTTACTGCAGCTCTTCAGCCTGTGCTATGGCTGACAATCACAGCAGCAGCTCATTAGTAGAGAAGCTGCTGATGTGAAACGACACCCAGACCGGCCTGTTGACTGGTAGGTGGGAAAGAAGCACTGAGAAGTGAATCGTTAAAACTACGGCTGATGAACTTTAAACTGGGAAAGAACTTCACAGATGTGTTTCGCTCATTGTTCACCGGCTAATTATACCTTATAAAACTGCAGGAGAGTGAAAGATATTGGTTCTTTAATGAAACAATAAAACACGGCACGCATGTGTTCGACAATATTCGACACAGCCAAATCTCTGGGTAAATTGGCCTGAGTCGATTTCCAATGGGCCTGTAAAACTCAAGAAATCCAGTAAATGGTACTGAGGCATATATGAGCAACTTTAATGTTATTGATGCAGAAGCAGCTTCTTCATCGGCAACATGCGCGTAGTTGATCCAATCAGTCTGCAGAGGATGGAAGAAAAATGTCTCTGATTAATTAACTTAACCTGCTGCACAGATTTTTTTTTAAAGGTATCAGTTCTGCATGATGAGTAACAACTAGAAAGATGAATGTGATGCTCACAACTCGTTTACTCTTCGATATATTGAAAGGTTAGTGGAACCAGTGACGGACGAACGTAAACAGTGATGTCGATGAAATCAATAATTGTCTCCGCTCCTCTGCACCGGCCCGTTTTACAACCTCATGCACGTCATTTAATACACTTCACATAATGTACAATAAATATTCATCAAATCTTAGGATGCATCTTTGTTTTTACCTTAAAATGATTGTTTTATCTTGACTATTGTATTATATTAAATCAGTTTCATTTAAAGTGCAGACAGTGGAGACGGCAAATACAATAAGAGAAACTAAAGTTCGAGGCTGCAATGAAGTGAATGAAGGCAGCTTTTCAGTCTTGATTCAAAGATTTCAACTGAACTCTCTAACATGTGATTGAAGGGAGTTTAGAGGCGCGATGGGTGAATGTTCTGAAGTCAGCTGGTTTTTTGTTCACTGAAGAACAGGAGACTGTCGAGAGAGAGAAGCCAAGCCGAGTCCGTGCGAGGCCTTAGAAGAAGCTTAAAATCAGCTCCAGCTTGAACTGTGAAGAGAGGTTAGAATTTTCTAGTGTTTGAAGACTTCTAGTAGCACAACCAGGAACAAATGCTTGGACTAATGGACGGATTCTAATCCAAAGATCTAATGTTCAAAAATGCAAATGTCTGAGGAGGTGCAGAGAAATGCAAAAGCTGCAAAAATAAAACTCAGTGTGAAGACTTTGGAGCATTATGTGTTTGTTTAATTGCTTTTCCAAAACCAAGTGTACACATGCAAACTGTAAGGAATCGTTTAAACAATGTGTCTGTTCCAGTGCTGCTCTAATAAGCTGTTAACTTTAGTATTTTGTCCTTGGCTCCAGTTCAAAACACGTTTTTTTAAAGTTTCATTTGTGCAGGTTTGGTTTTTCCACAGGTCTGTTTCCAGTCAAACACTTCGGATCTGCAAAGACCTCCAACATCCTCCAACACCTCTCACAGATGTTACCAAAGTATATCAGAGTTTAGGGATCTTAAAGGTTTATGTCAGAATTTATCGTTTCAGCTGGTTAAATCGATGGTCGACCTGTGATGAATTTCAAGTGGTACATCATGCAACAGTTATCAACGTGAACTGCGTGTGTTCAGAGCAAGACCGAAAGGCTTGACGGACGCAGCAACAGCAAGGGAACAACAAGGTTTGGACACCAGCTTTTCCCCTATTTTGGAAATCAATATACTTTAGTGCGTTTTGAATCATAAAACAGATCATGATAACTTTTATCATAATAGCTTGGGCCGAGGTGGTCGACAGGTTCGAGGAGCAGGCTCGTGACCCGGAGGCGTCAGACTGTCGTCGCACTGGTTCCAGGTGTAAATGTGAATGTGATCAAGGTGTTTCTTCCTCTTCCACTTTTGTGAACAAACGGAGGGTAGAAAAAGTATTGATATTTCCATGTAATAATCACTGCTTGTATTGAACACCTGTGACCTCCCGTGTTTGTGTTTGCTTTGATGAAAATCCCTTGTGGAATTGAAGCTCATAATTCTCACACATCTTTTTCCTCGGGGAGCCTTTAATTCCTCTCTTCAACCTGACACATAAACACGGCGGCCCCTGGATGCCCTCAGGTGCCGCTGCAGCACCCCCTCCTCGCAGAAGACTTGTAACAAAAAGCTAATTTTTAATTAAGAAAAGTTAATTATTTTTTTTCTTTCAGTTAAAGGTCTTTCCTTCCTGAGATTCTCTGCTCCTCGCCGTCGAGTTGCGGCGACGCTGACGGCGATGCGACGCAACTCTCTGCAGTGTTTTCTCCACAGTTTCTTTGGCGCAGCGGACATTTACATCGTCTTACAGCCAAAATGCTGCCATGGCAACAGTGAGGGTTCAAATCCCACCTCTTCCTCTCCTCCTCCGCCAATCTCCTCTCGATCCAATCTTCTCTCCCAGTGAAACCATTAAATTATCAATCCCCAACCCCCTCAGGGTTCATATCTGCGCCTCATCTCACTCTCTCTCTCTCTCTCTGTCAATATTTACAGAGTTTCTCACAGACTCTCTCAGGTAATAGTGTCTTATTCCCAAAGCTCTGTATGGTGCAAACATTCATGTCCACACACACACGCAGGCTGTGTGAAATGGCCATTCCATCTAAATGAGTGCTATTCAACTAACTGTCCCTGCTGACGAGCTACAACTGCCTGCCTCTGCATGCATGAGTGTGTGTGTGTGTGTGTGTGTGTGTGTGGCTCCATCCTCACCCATGTACATGTGCTTGTTCAAGTGGATGCATGTCGTATTCCCCCTCATTTGTGTGTGTGCGTGCACTCAGGCATTTCACTGTGTGTGTGTGTGTGTGTGTGTGTGTGTGTGTTACAGCGATAGCCGACTGTCCCTTCAGGTAATCTCATGCTTGAGAAGAGAGAGAGAGATAGAAAAGGGAAAAGAAACATTGGCTGAGAGAGAAATTAAGACAGAGAGACACATCCCTGCCACGATGAAAAGATCGAAAATGACAATAAATATGTATGTATGAGAGCCGACAGCAGACGGATCTATCCTCGATAATATTCACCTCTCTGGTTGACTTTACTTCTTTCTTTCACAGCTGATTTTACTGGTTTTTTACTGGTTGTTAGAGATTTACTGCCAGTTTATTTCCTCCTTCTCTGGAAGTAAAAAAAACAATTTATGTGCTTTCACTGTCATTCATGAGCTCTTCACTGACACCAAAGGCCAGATGTCACATTTTTATTGACTTCATAAGAAAGGTTGTTGCTAATATACAGTAGAATACAAAATACACTCCAGCCTCCAGGATCCCAGGAAGGTTTCACACCAGATTTTGAAATCTGGCTGCAGGGATTTTGCTCCCATTGAACCATGAGAGCGTTAAGCCGCCGTCAGACCAACATTTAAAAACGGCAAAATCAATTCATCTCATGGGATTTGCCGTAATCAGTGCATTCGCTCAAGGGGGGACAAAAAAAATCTGTGCGAATCTTTCATGTTGAGTTCAACTTAGACGCAACAAATTTGCACTGCTGACCAATAGTAAGACTTCCTGACACCGAAGACCTCAGATGGAAAGTCCAAAACGGATGAAGCTGCCAGAGCTTACTAACCCTGTGTCACCGTGCATTTTTATTAATCCTCCTCTGCAACAAAGGAACGCTCTGCAGACAGTTATGAGACGATCGATGATACACATGAATTTCTTGAATAAAATGTGTTAACATATTGTCCCATTAGTGACTGAGCTGACCTGCTAGCTTGGAAAAAAAATAATGCACAAGCCCGACAACAAAAAAGTCAAGTAAACATCACAGTGCAAAATGGAAAATACAATACAGTGGAAAATAAAAAGAGCAAATGTGTCTGACTAGTGTTTGTAGGATCGGAGCTTTCTAGCCATTAGTAGCAGCCCCAGAGTCACTCAGCCTCCATCACAGACTCTTTCATAAAGACACACAGGTGAACATTTGGCTCCAGCTCATCTCGCAGGTGTTGGATGTGGTTGAGGTCTGAGCTCTGCCACAAAGATGGAAGCGAGTGTGTCTAAAATCCAAAAGCATGAAAAACAGCCCCAAAGACAAAAAGCAGTGGATAGTGTCTATATACATTCTCTTATGAAGAAGCATGTGTTGAAAATGATCACATAATATTGGCGTATGTGATTTTCAGATATTTCATGTGTAAAATGTAAAAGCACATTGAGCACATGTTGTTTTTGGAAAACATCTATTTCATGTGGCCAAATAACGTTACAGTGTCGACCACAGGTGTGTGAACCCGTAGATGCAAACTGTAAATACACCTACATATGCACAGACTGTATGTGCAGACATGTACAGGAAAACAAAGCTGCACATCATTGCAAACGCATATGTTCAAACGCACACGTACAAACATATGGCAGAGATTTACCCACGGCAGCCGAGTAATGGAGACAGAGACGGTGGAGTGAAGCTTGTGAAAATGATATCTCAAGATGTTAAATATTTAAATCCCCAATAGTTTTACAGCTGGTGCCAGCAGATAGCGAAATCAAACATGCAATATGGTGTGGGTTCGCTCACACACACACACGCACACAGATATAGATTCATCTATATATACTTTATACACAAATTACAGAATGTTTGCATCAGACTTTAATGAATATTTATGACTATTAGAAAAACATGGTGACCTCTGGAAAGGAAGAGCACTCAGCGCCGAGTTCTCCGAGCAGCTGTTGATAACTTCTGTTGACGAATAAACAATATGAACATAGCTCAGAGAGGTTTATTAAGCAGTTTTAAAAACGATCGTACCTGAACAAACAGTATCTATTTCTGCTTCTCTTTCTTCTCCCCTCAATGTCTTTATGTCTCCTTTATTCTCACTTTCTCCTTTTCAATTTTTCTATTACATTTTCTCTCACGCTGTACTAATGTGATTCTAAAATCACTGGTGCCTAAGGAAATGATTATACAGGCCAGTACCAAATGAGAGCCGACAGTTTGATGGGCAACAAGTCAACCGTATTGAGCATCAGCTCGTCTGTGTCTGTATTAAAAACGTGGCAGATGACAATTATCATACAAGTGCCGAAAACTGAGGCAGCTGTCAAAAACGACAGGACGGAGGTAATTTCTCCACCACATGGAACATGACAAAACTCTCCCGCCAGCTGCGTGATGAGCTGTGTGATGGACTCGCCGAGAGAGGTCCGAGGTAATTACATAAGAAATTCTGAAGTCTCTTTGATGTGGTGTTGTGACACGGCTGAAGGTTTTCTCCGTGGCAGCAGGGGCAGCAGGTAGCCGAGAGTCTGGAGCGCCGCCGTGACCAGTCACATCTGCATTAATTAAATGAGCCGCTGCTCTGCCGCCGCCTGCCCTGCCACCAACAAAACAGCTGATGAGCAGAACCCGATCACGGATCAATGCCCAGGCCTCTTTGTAGTGAGGCGGGAACAGGACTCCGAGACTCCGGACTAAGCCGTGACTGACTTAATTCCAGTTACACGACTGATCAGTTTGACAGCCCTGCAATGACATGAAAGAGAGAGTCAAGGGCAAGAGCCGGTCTACTGAGAGTCCACGCCACATCCTGTGTGAAGCAAAAGCTTTGATGCACTGACCTCTGTGGGCTGAACAGTATAAGTCTGAGTACACACACGATCACAGCGAGAGACGAAACCGAGGTAAGCAAGAAAACTTCATTTAACTTCAACACTAATAATTCTCCTTACTCGACAGTAGGTCCGTGTGGTGATAAAACAAAAGACAAACCAGTATCATTGTTTATTCTATATTTATTTTCGGTGTTTAACGAACGCAGTTTCCAATAAGCTCTCGTTAAATGTCACGGCTCGACAAAAGAGGTAAGTCTGTGGGTGCGTCGTCAAGCGTCTGCAGTGAGTTCATATTACAGATTAAATGCTGGAAAATTACTTTCAAAGACAGTGTTGGTGGATTTTATAGATATAAAAATCATTATCATTATTGAAATCACGATTATTCAACACGATTCCACATTGTAAGTATTGTTACATGTTTTGGACGCTGTAGTTTTGCCTGAAGTATTTCGTTTAGTTTCTGGTTCAAAATACTCAAAAAAATTTTTTTGATATACATGTGATAAAAAAGTGTTTCAGAGTTTTAGTCCAACTAGTTCTTATGTGTTTTCAACCTTTAGGACAGACACATTTTGCCCTTAAGAGAGTCTCACAACGCTTCAGTTCTCATATTCATATGCATATTTCAACGTCCTTCTATTTATGTAAAGTAGATTGAAATTTTTCGGACAAAGATTTCAATTTCAAAAGTGACAAAAACTGCGTGGCCTCTCTGTGAATTGTGAATTTAAGTGGGAGCAGATGGTGGAAAATAACCTGCTGAGACAAAAATCTCCAGTTTTAATGGTTTATCCATAACTGTAATGGATTCTCACAAACTACAACATAATGGTTTGTTGGTTTGTCTGTTGTAATCTACTGGAAATTATCACAACCATTAGTAACCAGTGTAGCCTGTAATGGAAACCATTACAAACCACGGCTAAAAGATGTAGTGGAAACCATTAGATCAGAGTCCAAAACCCACTACAGACCATAATGCAATGGATCTAATGCGTTATGAGGCTTTTTAATGCTTCAGGAACAATGTAAACGTCCAAAGGCTCATCTAATGCTTTCTGATGTTTTCTGTTTCCAGGATAAGTACAGCAAAAAAGTTAATTACAGCGCTACAGAATAACTCCTGGAACACAGTGAACATTACAGATTGACATTTAACAGTCGGCGAGATGCAGAGGTTGACTTTTTCATTTAATTTGCTACTGAGATGAAGCTGGAAATAGGTCTGCTGTGCATTCGCCCACTCAGCCACATGTGGAAATACAGGAAAAGCTTTATGAAACATGACAAGACAGACATGACGCAGTTTGTGTTTTCATTGTCAGTTCATGGTTTTTGATTGTTTCCCTGAAATAGTCTATTTTTCCCCACGCACCTGCTGTTTGAACACAAATGGCTCTTCATTTTTTTTATGTTCGAGGAGTTTGTAGACAAAAATCACACATTCAACCAGAGAACGTTAAACTGTTAGTGTAGATAACTATTATTTTAACTATCAATTAATCTGCCAATAAGTTATGATATTGATAATAATATCAGTTTGTGGGTGTCTTCAAATAGTTTGTTTTGTCCATTTAAGTGTTTAAAACCAAAACATTATCCATTTATTTATTTTCCATTTGATTTATATTTGACAGTGATGGATGATATGTGCATGTTAAAGCACAGTGTGTGTTTTAAACTATAAATTTATCATTTGTATCTAAGTGGATGTTTTAGTGTTTCAGGGTTATATGACTGACTTGTTCATCATAGTTATGGATAAATAAAAAAGACGATGTTAATTCATGTTTATGTTGTAATCTAAATTCAAACAGATGAATCAAGCCTTCACACTGGAATCGTCTTCGCTGGTGTTGAATCTGCAGAAGGTGAAAATGTTGATGATGAAGATCGATTCAGCAGAACCAGTTCAGCTCATCATGGCCAGTTACTCCTGTTGAATTCAAGTCCATTTTAAAGAATCTCAGCCATTTTGGTTCAGTAGCTTTTCTTCTCATTTATCGCCTCACTTTATTCTGATAGTCTTTCTCTATTGTAGCATGTGACATTTGTCCTGGCTCAAGTTGAGCTGTTTGTATTGTAGTAATTGTTGTTTTGATGCTGCCTTCTTGGTCAGGTCTGTGCCGAAAAATAGATTTTGATCTCAACAGCACTTTTACTTAATGGTTCGCTTCTGTTATTTAGAAAAAGAGAGACTTTCATCCAATCAGGAATTCGGCCATTAGTCACATATTGTTCTACTTAGCAGGTCTCTAGAATAATTACGGTTTACTATCGTCCCAAAAGTGAGGGGGAAAAAACCATTGGAACGACAGCACCAAAGCTGGGATTTGTAGTTCTTTTTTTGCCAGTTCTATGATCTCACTATTTCACCTCCACGGCCCTGAGGCTCAGAGACAGATCTGGTTTCATCCTCCCATCAGGTGCTGAGTGAGGTGACGAACGGGCCACTTTTAAATTTGTGTGATCGAGTACGTCAGCCAGATTCAGGGAGCAGGAGGTGACGCCACGACTGTGGAGGAATGTCTGTTCACACACACACACACACACTTACTCACATAATTCACATGCAGACGTACAGTATGAACACACACACAGACACACACCAGCATGTACACACTGCTAATCCCTACACCTCACACACACACACACACTACACACACACAAAACTGCTCATTCTCTATTCCAGTAGCTTGCCGTCTGGAACTTATCGATGGCGGATCAATACTTTCTGATCGATTGACCCTATCACCATGGCAACCACCATTTAGCCCACTATCTTGGGCCATTCATTATAAAAGCCATTAAGCCCCGTGTGTGTATGTGTGTGAGTTATTGCTACCATTAGAGAAGAAAGAGGCTCCTGCTGTCTGTAAACTATGCTCACAGAATCACAACACTGAGCTCAGCAGCAGCTACTTCCTGTTTAACACGACACAGACACGCGTTGCATCGGTTAGAAAGGAAATTCGAGGCTCTGAAAACAAATTTTCCCACTCAGATGTTTACTCTCAGTGATGGAACCACACAGTTTGTTTCTCAGGACAGGTTTCTGTGTGTGTGCGCTTTTCTCGCTGATTTAAAGTAGGAGGACCCTTGTTGGAAAAGGATGATGTCATGTTTTCAGCTGCCAATCAGATTTTAGTTTTTAATCAAATTAAGGAATCTTAACCTAATGACAGTTGACAGGAAGAAGCTTCTGTCAATCAAATCTGATCAAAACTCAAAGTCATGAAGAAACAGATTAGTTTCTCAAGTTACAGCCAACAAAGTTTTTATTACTTTACTCTAATTTGGTCACAAAATGTTGATGTTAAGAGACATTTGCTTCCAACCTGGTGCCACATTCATTTCAATGAATTTTGCTCACCGGGTAAAATCACAGAACATTTTCAGGCCTCCTCTGGCTTCTGTATTTTTGGGCGCATAGAGCAGGATCACGAGTCCTTCTGCTGCCAAACTGGTACAGAGCATGCCATTAAAAATTTCCTATGACCGAGCCAGCTGACTTCTTGCCGACTCCCTGCCCGCATGGATAGCCCAAAAATAATTTATCATTTTGGATGCTTTTCAAATTTCATTTAACCTACAGTATCTGATCACACAAAGAGTCATTTTGTGGTGTGTGTGACCCAACATTAAGAATGTCAACTTCAGAAACAAAGCAACATCATGAGAAACGTGTGCATCAGGTTGTTGTTAGTCAACTTACAGAAATAACAACTATTAAATCTGCATATGTCTGTGATTAGATGTGAACGTGAAGGATGCAAACAGCTCATAGCTGACATGAATATAACGTCATTTTGATGGATATGATGAGCAAAACAAAATACAGTAACATGTAGCACTCTATCAAACACACCAAAGACAGGAGGCGATCTGCAGTGAGGTAACAAAATAAAACAGCATGAAAGGATGAAACAATGAAAACATGACCGAAGAGGCAGGAGAGGAAGTTCCTCACATCCACCATGTTGTTTTACCAAAGAAGAAAGAGTCAGAAACAAACTGATCACACACTCACATCAAGCTCACTGTTCACGCACAGTCAGATCGAAATGATGAGGCGCACATGCCGATAAATATCGATTATCACATTGTTAATGCATGTGATTGATTCACTTTACTGTCACTCATGTGTGGGTTGAGGTTCAACCTACAGTTTTTGTCAGTGCTTTCAAACCTGCAAAACAGGAAGTCTATTAACATAATCGATACGACGCTCTGACATTTTCGCCATACTTGGACTGTGCCGAGCTAATTGGCCTGTTAAACCCTTGTCAGATTCTGCCTGTCACTGCAGATCAGTAGGTATCAAACCGTGGAGAATCCAGGATGGTCAAACCGCTCACTATTCAATATAAAACACACTAAAACACGGTGATATAGCCTGAAGCTTCCCTCTTTATGGGCAAAGCTTCCCTCCTCTACTCATGATTTCTTTATTTCCCCCTTCCTCCCGTGTTTCTATTTTTGCCCGTCCACCATGTTTTTTCTGCCCCGCCAGCAGACGGGCCTGCAGATGTCACTGTCAGTTGTTCTGTCCGTCTGTCACGCTTTGGTCCTCAAAAAAAAACAGACTGCCATTAAATTTGCTCTGAATATTCACAATCCCAAGAGGATGGTTCCTGATGATTTTGGTGACCCTGACCTCCCGACCACTGAGCCAAAACATCCACTCGTACACAAGAAATTTTAAAATCTGATGACCAGATCGGCCTGACATTTACTGAGGACGTTCATGTCCCCCAGAGAACGACCTCTTTCCTTTTTGGACTGTAGCGTCACTTCTTCTTCTAAGAAGAGCAAAATCATTACTTTATTACTCATTCTGGTCATAACTCTCAGTGTATGGCAAGTAAAGAGGGACATAAGTGATGACATTTTAGAGCCAGTGTTTCAGTTGTTGTGTTCACAAGTGGCCCAAAGAAATCAAAAGCTTCAATCATGAATATTCTTTCATGTTAATCAATTGACGATGTGTAATGTGAATCATGTTCCTCTGTTGGAGCCTCTTTTAGCTCACTGTTTTGTTTTCAGCCGATAAGCTCTGATTAACCTTCTGTAGTCGACCTGCTCAGCACCGACAGCGGACAGATAAAGTTAACAATGGGCTGAACATTTATCAGCTTAAGAGATTTTTCCATCAGTGGGTTTAAAACATTATGTTCCTTAAAACTGAGTGAGTGACAAATTTAATCTTCCTCTTCTTTAAGAAGACTTTGAAATGTTATACTCATTTTAAATTAAGTTAAAGTTTATAATATGGAAAATGTTTGTTTTGTGTTTATACTTTATTTTCTTGTACACTTTAAAAATCTGATCTTGAAAAAGGATCAACTACAAGTACAATAAAAGCTGTTTACATTTATGTTTGCTTCACCCATAATTTAACTGGATCTTGTATGATTTGTATCCTGTTGTTGATACAGTCGACAACATGTAGGAAACAGGAGATTTTCACAATCTGAAGCATTAATAAGTCACATAAAGTGAAAGTCAAAAGACAGACATTTAAAATGGAAGCACACCTGTTCCAGGAAACAGACGTGAGTCAGACAACTTGAAATAAAATCGACAGAAACCATTTGGGTGTTGCTTCGCCTCTCAACACGAATCAGTGAGCAAACAGAGGCGATGGGCGTAATTTGGGCAGAGCATGAAACCTCCCAAAAATAGAAACCAAATGGCGACAAAATATTCCTTCGACCCCAAAATGATCCTGTAAGAACAGATTCTTAAATATCACTTCAAGACAGAGTGTGTGATTCACAGGGGAGAGGGGGAGGTGAAGAAGGGTTTAAAAAAAAAAAAGTCTTGATTGGCTTGTCTCTCTGTTTCTAACACACACACACACACACACACACACACACACACACGCAAACATTTACTCCTCTTGATGCATACTGAATAGTTTCACTGTGATGAAGACTTTCTGATACAAGGCGGTGTATTTATAAAACCGTTGACATGTGGAAAAAGCATTGAGTGTGTGTTTGTGTCTGTCTGTGTGTGTCTGTGTGTGTGTGTGTGTCTGTGTGTGTGTGTGTGTGTGTGTGTGTGTGAGCTTGTCATGCCCAGTTGTCCACGTCCGGCAGATTTCTGTGTGTCACATGGGACACATGCCCAGTTGTCCACGTCCGGCAGATTTCTACTCCCCATGGGACACACACAAACTCGCACACGTTCACACACACACACACACACACACACACACACACACACTCAGTGCCCTTCTTGCTGACACTGCTTTTTAATATTTCACTACATGCAGGGCTAGCCATATGCTGCCCTGTCATACACCTACACACACAGAAATATTAACACTTGCAGCACATTTTTGCATTACTGGATCTGTGAAGACACTTTGTGTCATTGAAAACTTCTCATCCTCCTTCATCCTCAACTCAAACAACCGCAATCCCTGAAAATGTTCTTTCTTCTAACGACAGCTGTGTCATTACCATCTTTGTGAGGACACTTGGCAGAGACGGAGGACAAGTGACTCTCAGACACACACTCATGCAAACAGTGTGTTGTCTCTGCAGAAATGTCTTTTTGTTGCATTGATTTTGGTTCATGTACATTCACTCTGCTCGGTTACCAGCAAACCAGTAAACAGCAGTAAAAACAACTCACTGTACTGGAAGAAATTTTAAAAAGTTGTGGTAACCTGTCAGCTCATTTTGAGATTTTGGCAGCGAGGAGGAGGGAGGCTGTCGGCACTCGCTGCCGAGGAAGCAGCAGAATGTGATTTAACCTGCTGTCTGTCAGACGCCAACATCAGTTTACTTCCAGTCATAATCTCTGTGTTTCAGGCTTTTTTGCTGTAGATCTACATTAGGTTTTTATTCCTAACTTCCCAGTGTGAATGTTATTGTTCTCAATTGGCCAATCAGACCCCATTAAAAGATCAATTCCTCAGATTCAGACACTGAACTGAATTTAAAAATTTTTTTTCTTTGTTTTTCGTCTCAGTTCACATCAATGCGACATCTTTCATATCCTGAAAACACACCACAGAGTGAATTAATTCATCAACACCAGCCTCGTGTTGTTGTGTGAACAGTGAAAATTTGATCACTGATTTTAAATGTCAACATTAAAAAATAATAGTTGTTGTCATTAAACTACTGATCCTGTGTTTGTCACATGACTTCGCAGCAACTAGGTCTCGTTTATAAACTAATATATGGATGAACATATTAAATATTTTGTTATATTATTTAGTATTATTAGATATTATATGTTATATTGCTGTATTATAACTATATATAATGTTATACTGTATCAGTTCATTTCACCTTATACTATGACATAATATATTATACTGTACTGTATTTTGTTAATATTGTATCCTGTTTTTTTAATAATATAAATTATTACATATTTACATACATTAATACAAACAAACACTAAACATCATGACTTAATCATATATGAGTCTGAAGTACGACATTTCCATGTATTAAACTTGCTGCTGTTATTAATCACATCGCACCACTTTCACTTTTTACTTGCCTTTAATTGCTTTTGTCTATTCTTGTTTTCTATAACTCTTATTCATTTTAAATTTTCCTCTGGGGATCAATAAGGCTTATCTGATATTGTCTTATGTTACTAATTCGCAACAGCAAATGTGTTTTTTTACAAAACAATTGTGTTTTTTATCAGTATAATGAAGAAATAAATCCAAGGATCTGCAAAGCATCCAGTCACAACTTAGTTTCTCCCACATCTGCTCATTGCAACGAAAGCATTATTAAACTTTTTATAGTTACGTTTATTCAACTCAAAGAAATTTGGTTAAGCTTATGGGAAGATTGTGGTGTTTAATATCTAAAATTCTACAACATCTTTCTAACCTTAACCAAAGTGAAGAATAATTTGGCTTCAATGTTCAATTAATCCTGAATTCTTTTTGCTTTTCTTTTTGTGGATCTCCAACAAAATCAGTCAAGATTCAACCCAGTCGAAGTCTTTGAGGTTGAATTTATTGTTAAATGTCCTTCACGTGTCCACAGCTCCCAGATTCCCACATTTCTCCTCTCGCTGAGCCACATCGAGTGCCTCTGTTTCTCCACGAGCTTTTTGCGCCACTATTCATACAGAGTTTACACAATATCCACTAATGGCAAATGCTTCTTTAAGCGGCACCGTGCTCCAATATTTGCTTTCATCTACCTCCTCACATTAATGGTTTTAAAGTAAAACCAAAAGCAAACATCATCCTTTGGAGAAACTCTACTCTTCATTTTGAAGAGCAGCTGAAATCCTGGTTGTTAAACATGTAAATATACTGTGCATATACTGTATATATACTGTATATATACTGTATGGATACTGTATGGATACTGTATGCTGTAGTAAAAGGTCACATGGACACATAAACAAGAAAACGTGTGTGAGTGACATCAGGAGGAAATACAGCTTATCCAAAGCTAAAGTTTGGTCTGAGCAGAAGTGCTAACGCTGGAACTAAAAGTTTTAAGCTCATGAGCAAGTTCTGAGTCTTTTTTTTTTTTTTTTTTTTTTTCCTGGGCTAAATGAATTATTGATATGAGGTCAAGTCAGCACGAGATTACACGAAGCGATGGTGGGGAATCTGTAAGCTTAAAACAGAATAGCAAAGCTACAGAGTGTGTATCAGATGTATGTTTGTGCTGCTGGGGAGGTGAAGCTTTCTCCCCCTCTTCCCCAAACCAGTGATAACATTTAAACACTTTCCCCATTTCTACTTATGTTTGACAAGATAAATATGATCCCAAATGGGGAAAACTGGCCAGAGATTCAGCCTCTGTCACTGTGTGTGTGTGTGTGTGTGTGTGTGTCGGTGGATGCTTTTGATGGAAGAAAACAGTTTAACCTCTTCAATCTTTAGGAAGCAATCAACTAATTTAGTCTATAGACTTTGTTGTTGTGGATGTTTAAGTCACTTCATTGACGTCATTTTTCACTTGCTAAGTCTGTTTCCATTGCACTTTAATATCGAGCATAAAAAGCCAAATGTAAAAACTTTTTGGCAACAGTTCAAGTTTCCAGTCACGTTGTTGAAAATGCACACAAACAGGTGGATGGAAATGCACTTTGCATTTCCTCGTTTTCAATTAAGCCCGAAATGAATGAATTGGTTTTCTGCCGTTTTGAAGATTCCAAACAAAGTCGGTCGCAGAAAGTTTGAACCCAGAGTGTCTTTGAAGAAACTTGTTCTTTTAAATCAGGCGTTCTTCACATTTCCACACCTCCCACACATGTTCGTTCACCTGCTGGGAACTCCTAACAGGTGAGGACAGCTCTGCAGCGTATCAAATCGTCAGATATACCGAGCGATTCACAAGGTTAAGAAAGTGTATTAAAGGCTTTTACTTTCACTCCCGTAAGCAGAAACAAAGACACAGTGAAAAGTTACTTCCAATTCGGAGACGCTTGTGGTCGTGATGATTCACATTCTGTGTCTCTATCATGCTTTACTTTACTAATCAACTAATTCTTTCAAAACATTGATAATTTCGCTCCATTCCTTTGTGTTTGCCGTCAATTATCCTGCAACTTTAGTCGATGCATTCTGCAGAATCTCTGACTCCAGGGCTGGAAAATGAATTTTATCTGGCTTCTTATTTTCAGTCTGGCCTGCTATGCTTTTTGCGAGGAACATTGAATTTCATGACCTCTAAGTGAACACTTAAAGGCATCGCGCTCTAAATTAAGACTGTCTGAACCAATCCCGCGTCTGAATAAGCCCTTAATAGATCATTTTGATTTTATTTGATAATTAAAAAAACTCCATCTTTTGATAGATTTTTATTAAACGTCCAATAACCGCAGTTTGAAGCTCTTAACGGGAATCAAGGGCAAAGTTTTGAAATGATGAATAACAAACGGTGCAAGTGGGGTTTAAAGAGGTCCGCATCTGAAAATGGACTGAATACGACATCCTTAAAAAGGTAATTTTAATGGTTTAATGTGTTTTGAAACAAATTATATTAACATTTTGACCAACAGGCCAATAACTGGAATATACTGCTGAATTGTAAATGTGCTGCATGTTGTCATTATGTTTGGAAAAACTGGAAAAGCCCTGAATAAAATTAGGGACCAAAACAAATATGAATTGAACAGCAGTTGTTTAAAGCAGAATGTTTAAAATTTAAATTATGTTGAAGCCTTTATGTGATTTTATGTGATTATAACATCTTTCAAATTATTCTGTTGGATGACTGTATTTTCTTAGCAGGAAAATAAGACAGAAAAACTGGTGAAAATTGGTTCGGTCTGTGTTTCTTTCTTTTGCCCATTCGTTAGCGTTGGATCCACAAAGTCGCCTTTTTAACATCCTGCACCAAGTGTCCATATTATCCAAGGATTCCCCCATTGTGGAGTCTATCATATATCATATTACGTGTTTATGAAATACAATATTAGACTTAAGCTTCTGCAGAAATGGCTGCAAACAATAATTCATTTTTGATTAAGACTTTTTTTTCTCAATAAATCGATTAATCATTTCATCATCGTCATCAAAAGCCTGATGTGATGTCTTCATATATATTTTCTGATACATACACATTTTACCATAATTTAAGATAAAGAAAATTGGTATATCTTCACAATTGGAATCAAAAAAAATGTTTTGCTTGAAAAATATTTATGAATCGATGTTTGGGCACTTTCTGGAACAACTGATTCTTCTTGTTTCATAGATAGTTATTGGTGGACTCTGTCTAACACTTCCTGCTCAGGATTAGTTGCAATGAATGGACGAATGAGGTTTGAGTTTCCCATAATTCCGAGCAGGTCTGAACTGCTGACACCACCCAGCATGAGATACCACCGAGCGCGACATAAACAGAAAAGCAGAGCTGTCAGTCTTTTTAAAAGGCTCGAACCAGAACGCAGGAGCTCAAAACGCAAATCTCAAACTAGGCTTGAAATAACAAATGTGGCCTGGCAGCATTAACAGGCCATTTATCGAGCGCTCACATTCGGGCCCGGCTCTCCGCGGCTTTGACTGATGGCTGTAGAAATGATGGAGAAAGGAATTAGAAACCTCCCAGCTTGCCTCCTCCGCTCCTAGTGAGGCCAAATAAATCACGCAGTCACAGTAAATGACACGAGCTTGTCATAAACTTGACTCCGGTTGGAGACTTTGTCTCCTGTCATGTGCATTTAATCTGATTTTATTTTTATGTTGCTCTCTAATAGCGATGCAACGTTGCAGGCGAGTCACCACCAGCGGAGACGGTAACAATAATACCTCCCTCTGGCTTTTGCTGTCACAGTATTGCCTCCCATCGAGCCGCGCTGTGTTCGACCTGTTTAAAATTCAAACATTCTGTCTTGACATACCAGACGCTTTTATTGAAGTGTTAATAAAATGCTGATCAATTTTTTGTGTCTCGTTTTTGTTATTAGCCCGAGGAGGCCACGTCCTGACCTGCATCGCATACATTTGTTTCAGCCCTTCTCTTCTCAGTCAGTGAGTTGAAATTGGGTGTTAATTTCATAATAAGTCTAAAAAGCCTGTGTGTTTAAAGTGATATTTTAAAAAAAAAAAAAAAAATCCTGATTCAACAAGCTGGGTCTTTGTTTTTGTACTTTTGGTTCCTCTAATTCATGAGAACCTTTTATTTTCTGGCTCATTTGTTAAAGAATGAGTCTCAATAAAAACACATTGACTCTAAAGCACAAATTTATAATTGATAATGTTTTGTTATCTCTGCAACATAACAGTGGATCTATATTAGTGTATGTTGATAAAAAAACAATTATGTTTATGAGGAGACATTTTCCTTTGTGTAACTTGTTTTGGAGATAATTTAAAACTATTTTTTATGTATTATTGTCTCTGTACCGAATATGGTCCCGACTGAGGAAATTAGTTCTGTGGCAGCGGGTGATATTTGTTTATAAGGGAGGGTTGAAAAGAACGAACAGGTGATAAAGTGCCTGTGTGGCTGAAAATTACACGGAGCCACTGTTACATAAGTAAGATGTGATTCTGGCTCATCATCAAACGAAATCGGCCTCAGAAAAAGCTCTTCCTCGTCATTTTGTTCCATTTTTACTTGTATGTTTAAATCATGTCATGTCTTAGGTCTGCCTGTGTGTGTGTGTGTGTGTGTGTGTGTGTGTGTGTGCTCTGCGTGTATCAGTGAATCTTTAGGCCTTGTCCTCCCTCCATATGAGCTGAATTTATGGTCCATATTTTATCATATTTATCACACTCATAACACTACAACTAACCTCGGCTGACTTTGATAACTCTGCATGGTACTCATGACTGTGTGTGTGTGTGTGTGTGTGTGTGTGTGTGTGTAAGACTGAGTATGACTTTCAGAGCATCTGCTGGGTGCGGGCATGGCAGGGGGGCACAGGTGGTATATTGTTTGTACCCACACACACACACTCTCTCACACACACACACACACACTCGTACACACTGATGAAGCTCACAGATGCTGACCTTGTACGAGGCCAGGCTCCTGGACTGTCAGCACTTGTCACACACGTGCACGCACACACACACTAAGATTAGGTGCCCATTTACTTGGGGCTTGTCAGAGGCTGCCATCCCTCCCAGTGGGGGTATATGTGTGCTGCTGGTGAGGGAGTGGGGTATCGAGGTGGGAGTATTGATGAATAATGCTGCAGGTAATGAGACGGGTGATGATGGGGACAGAAATGCGAGCAGCCGGGAACTTGTTTATATGTACTTTGCTGTCATATAACTTCTTGAATTATTTGTGAAATTTTTTTTGGAGAGATAAAACCTTTCAGTCAGAGCTGGGAGTCAAAGCCGCGACGCAGGAACGTATTCACACAAGCCGGCAGGGTTATGATCCTTAAGGTGCTCTCAGATAAGCACGCTGACAAAACCTCTATAAGTACAAACGCGAGGAGGCGTCCGAGGAGAAGCTGGGGAATCGGAATCCCACTATTCACCATGATTCCTCTCCAAAGAAGAAGATGTGTGTGTGCGTGTGTGTGTGTGTTGAAGCAAAGACGGCTTCCCCCAAACTGCATCAGTGTTACTATAACTGTCACAAATACTGTAGTATGACACAGAAATGCAGTTTTTACTAGATACTAAATTCTCTTTTCAGCCTGCAGGTGTTTCTTCCATTTACTTCTTCTTACTTAAATATCAGCTTACACTTTGCTTATGTTTTTTTTACTTATGATTTTCCTTCAGATGACAAGACAGCAGAGAATAAGAGCTGTAAGTGGAAGATAAAACATAAAACAACGGATCCCAAAAGATGAGCGCAGGTCATTCAACAGGTGAAGCATCCGATCAACGCTGATGTATAAAACCATCTGAACAACTGGACACAATCCTCCCCAAAGTGACTGAATGTGACAGATTTTCCAAACACGCCACAGCATGAAATATTTATAGATCCTTCTTACTGTGGAAAAGAGCTGCGTTCATTCCATTTGTCTTATTTTACTTTGAAATAAATAGCTCTATTCTGTAGATCTACACAACACATAGTAAAGTATGGCAACAGAAATTGAGAATACACTTATTCACAGTTTCATGTTTTAAAATCAAAATCAAACCTGCATTAGCTGATTTTTTTAACTATCTGAAACACATCATTGACATATTAAATATTATCATATCAGCTTTTAAGTTGATATGGCGACTTGTTGGCAATTGCCTATTTCCACACTCACAAGAAACGAAGCAGCATTAGCATTGTGGCCACCTGATGTCACTAGAAATGGCTCTTTAGCTGCTAATTGCTCCACGATATGTTCACATCTGCCATTTGGAGAGTTTTCACTGAGACTGAACCAAAACAGTAAAGTTACAGGCTGGAAAACCAGAACAATGAATGAAAGATGCTGCGACGCTGCGAAGGGGAACGATACACAATATAAGCAACATCTTTCACGTTAGACTTTGTCTGATCCGTGGTTAATCTATAGATATTGATTACTTGCAGGTTTCCCAGGAAAAGAAGTGATTCCCACACAGTAAGTAATTATTTAAAAGCCACTAGAAAACATCCAGACTTAGCATCTAATCAACCAAAATGGGACAATGAGACAAGTGGATTCTGGCATCATGTGTTTAACTGTATTCAGACAGCGATGTGCCTGCACTTTCAAACTTCTCCTGCATTGACAAGTTCAAATACAGTCCAGGTATCCTGCCATTCATGAGCCGCAACCAAACGATTATGAACTGGAGCTTTAAAATATGTATTTTTCTCCCGACTTACAATGACAGCACATAAAGTGAGGGGTCAGTCTCTCCTGCCCTCTCCTTTGTACCTGCCTTCATTTAACCACATGTCCATCTTACTGGACACTGCGTCCCATCTGAAAGCCCCTTTATACAGCAAGAGCAACTGACATTATTTTTATGATCCTCAATATAAACCAGACATGTTAATTACGCTCTCAGTTGAAGGCGAGGTTCAAAATTACAGCACGTCAAGAGGAAGATGGCAGTAAAATTTGTCTTTGGCAGATAAATCAGTCAGGGTCAGCTCAAACACTGACGCACTGTAAAACATGGAAGTATCTGAAAGCTTCATTCATGTTCAGTCTTTGCTCTTTGTCAGACTAAGCACAACAATGACCTGGTGTCAAAGAGGCTCCTGAACATAAACCTGTTTCCCTTCTGTCAAATTCTCTTTCATCAAGTAGTGTTTGCTGCCATTCATGGTTTGGGGATGAAGCTTCGGTGATTTGGACTTTTCTGTCAAGTCAAATCAAGTTTATTTCCATAACCTCGAATCACAAATTTGTCTAAGAGCTCCTTTGAATCTGTAAAACCAGCCCACTATCTCCAGGAGTTCATGATGGTGGATTTATGTGTCAGGCCTGATGAAGAGCTGTAATTACTGTTTTTATTAATCACCAAACCTCAACCATAGTTAATGCACCATAATTTCAGTTTTTCCCAAACATTAAACGAGCTGCAGTTGCCAAGAAATACTAAATGTGAAGGTAATCCATTGACATTCTCATCTAGCTGAAGGGTTGGTACAACATGTGGCATCTTCATCTTCCACGGAAAAACTTCATAAACAAAACTCGTTAACCAAAAAACAAAGTGTTAGGAAGCTCAGAAAGGCAACAGAGGAGAGATCCCTCATCCAGGACAGACGGAATTACAATATGAAGAAAGACAATTACAATAAAATGAAGGTTAAATTATGATTTTAAATGCTGGAATATTAAGTATAATTGCAAGTAAGTTAAAGAGTTTTAGGCACCGTGTCACAGAAATCCCTGGTCAGGGTTATGTGGAAACACAAACCAGGATTTAATACATCACTTGTCCAGTCAAGCTTTATTTAAACAAATAGGTTAGTCGAGGTTTTAAGTGCTGGAAAAAAGTGAACTGAAGCTGAATCAGACAGATCCTGATGCATCTTATCTCATTATCAGTTTACATGTGAGTCTAAAGAATCGGCTAACCCATCAAATATATGCACAGCACCGTCTTTTCCCTGAAGCTCACTTTCTCATGCAGCTGTAATAATGTCTTCTGACGGTGAGGAAGGCGCTCTTCATCTCAGGCGAGGCCGTGCAACTCCGCCATAAAACACCGAGAGAACCTTGACTCGTAAGATCAAATGCAGGTTTCAGAGGAATTGTTCACCTGCAGAAAGTACGCGAGGCAGCTCAGAGTCGAGTACGTCATCGGTGGCTTCTCGTGGGTCTGAGGGCTTTATGAATGAAAACACATCTGAAATAGATGCAAAGCAGCTGTTTTTAAGCCAAAGTGCTCGTGTTGCTCGGTGATGCATGTGGTGAGCGTGGATGTTTCTCTGAATGACAGGCTGCTGTTTTATGCAGGCGAAGTTAGAAACTGATCTGGTTTGGAAACAGAACAAAATAAAGCTTTTTTTTTTTTGACAGCTGCAGCACCTGGAGCACAATGGGCCACAATAACTGACTGAAAATGGATTTTGCAGGCTTTGCTCAGCCAATAGCGATCATTACAATATGCTGTGATTGGTCCAGATATTGATCCCGTAGACCAGCTCTAGATTTAAAGCTCTGGGAGGAGCCCGAACGCTGCCGGCTGCCGGAGCTCTGCTGGAGCAGCTGGAGGTGAAACGCCTGAGTCAAGGGCAGTTTTGTTTAAAAAGCACAATCCAAATCAACTGGTTTTACGGAGAGAAAAAAACAGATTCAATGTTGCGTCCAGCTTTGACGTTTCTCTGCAGGAGTGTGGGATTAATCAGCCGCTGTATTAGCTGCTGTGGGACCAAAGTCACTCACATTTATTTGACAAACATAGACAAACAACACTTCTAGGACGTACTGTACACGAGCACGCTCGGCCCATGTCATGTTATTTCTCTCTGTGCCCAGGGTCAGACTTTTCAGGAGGAATGGTCCCCTGTCTGCACATATTGATATTGAAAGCTACAGAAAAAAAAAAAGCCATCTCAGACCAACCTTGAGATTCTGCAGAAAAAAACACTCAGAACCAGATGAAACAGATAGAAATTGATTTTATGTACTATTATGACTGGCTGCCCTCTCAATGTGAAGCTTCTGCCGCTGTTACGAACTCAGCTGGCGACTGTGAATGTGAATGAGAACAAAGTAAACGGCCAAGTTGTTAACTGGTGCGGCTCGATGGTTCTAGGAAACTTTCCAGCAACTCAGTCTTCAAGCAATTAATCATGATCAAATAGACAAAGCAAAACCGTTTTACATCCTGTGATTTTTCATATCTTTCCCTTCCTGCTCTTGAAACGAATCAAAAATAATCTTACATCCTATTTATCAACGCCTGGGCCCATAAACACTGCGCTGTCATTGTATGGTTCTCTATTTAAACCATTATATGTTCTCTTTAATTAAAACTCTACTTTAAATTAGTGCTGCAAAGATTAGTCAATTAACAGAATTCATTAAATTATTCACCAGCAAGTATCATAATCTGTTCACTAGAGCTGCAGCGATTGGTCGATTAATTGATTGGTCGATTAAAAGAAAATTGATCGGTGGCAATTTTGTTAACTGATTGATCATTTCAGTCTTTTTTTTTTTTTAAGCAAAAATATCAAACATTTGCTGCTTCCAGCTTCTTAAATGTAAAGATTTGCTGCTTTTCTTTATGACAGTAAATGAAGGTTTTGGACTGTTGAAGCAATTTAAAGACAAAGAAGGAAATTGTGATGAGTATTTTTCACGTTTTGTAAAGACTAAATTATTAATTGTGAATATAATCAGATTAATGAATTAATGAAAATCATTAACATGCAGCCCCATTAACTCTCATTTATCAGAGAGAAATGCTGAATCTCAAATTGTGAAGATTTACTGATTTTCTTTGTTTTATATCGCCGCAAAAATAAAAATGGAATTTAATGGGTTTTGAACTGATTAGTTGAAAACAAAGGGAATTTTAAAAATCTTAAATAGTAAATAGTGATGGTATTTTTACTGATTAGTTAAGAAATAATTGACAAATCAGTCGATGATGAAAATAGTCTGAGACGAGTTGGTAACATGCTGTTCAGTATGAAAGCTGTCGGATGTACTTGTACAGAGTTTTGTGTGGTGTGTAATGTAAAGCAGTTTATACCATGGCAACTGGCAATCCTCGTTTCTGATTGGTGGGTGTCGATTAAAATCACTTCATGAGAGACCTCACTGTGATTTCAATGGGAAAACAATTATAATTTCAGAACAACCTGCCACATTTTCTTTTGTTGCCATGGCATGAGCACAATAACTCGGTCTGACGTGTCCTGATGTGGAAAGTAGAAAAAAATGAAGCTTCTCTTACTATGTTGTACAGACTGATGCAACCTCTGAGATAGATAGATAGATAGATAGATAGATAGAGTATGAAGCATTTATTTCAATATGGTGCTGATGTGATATTAATTTAAATCATCAAAAGAAAACCATATATCTGAGAGTGGGTGTCACATGTGTCAGATGGAGAATATTGCTCTTTTGTTTTTGTCCTTGTGGAGTTTTTTTTTTTTTTTAAAAAGAGTATTTCCAGTGTCTTCACATATCAGCATCAAATTTCAATCTGACAATCTCTTTCTTCATGTTGCACCTCTGATTACCCGTGACGGTGCGGCTGTCACACTGAGGCGCTCGACACCCGTGATCACTCAGCAGTCATTAGCAGCTGCAGCACTTTACATGTTGGCCAGTGATGGAAGTGACTGCTTCTCTTTGTGGCTGTTCAATTAGTGGCATTTGCATTTTGCACCTACACCTGAAACACATCAAGACACGTTACAAAATTCCTGGTGCGTGCTGATGTGTCTGTCTGTTGCACTGGAGACACACATTATGTAACTTATTCATGTGTGTTGAGAAACACATTAGCAAGTTACATAAGAACATTTACTACCTCAGTAAATGTAAGTCTGATCCGAGGGCCTGTAATTTAACTGCCAGACAAAACGTTCCTTCTAGCAGTGTCGCGGTTCAAGAATTTTTGTGCGAGGATGTGCATTGTTGACCTTGGGAAAACATATCTGTGATAAAATATTCTAAACTCGAGGATCACGAGGATACAGGCGTTAACACCTCACACAAACCACTCAGCACCTCATCTTTAGCCCGGACATGAAGAGCAGGGTGGTGGATGAAAACACCGGCAACAGCTGCGGGGAACACGACACGTGTGAAGCCCTGGGAGACACCGCAGGCTCGGGATGTCCCCATCAAATCTTCTTGGCCTCGGTCCTGATCCGAGTCTTTAAATATTGGGTGTCTGTCAATACTGAGTCTGATGTGATATTTAACTTTACCTGAATGTTGAATAAATGTGTGTCTGACACACTGAAAAAACACAAAGCCACCTCATTCAAAGCTATAAAGCCTATAAGAGACAGACAGACCTCTGCCAGACTATTATAACATCACCAATAAATTTTCTTTTACGGAGCCAGAGAAACAGACTTAACATGCTTGTGGTTTACGAGTTTCAGGTGAACTCAAGGAAGGCATTGCTGTAGCTAGGTGTGTGGTCATGTGACCCCCGGATCCCTCGGTATGCAGATTGTATGGAAATCACTCTCTCCTCCCCTCCACACCGAAACAGTGACAGAAAAATTGAAACTGGAAACCACTGACACAGAAAAACTGGGAGAGAGAACACACAATCCCATGCTATCAAAAAGCCAAATAAATAATGATGTTGTAATGTTGCAGGCGCAGACGTTTCTGTTACAATGAAAATGCAGATTTGCAGAAACACTACAGCTCGTGTGTGTTTGTAGGATAAGCCGCAGTGGGTGGTAATGACTCATATCTCCTCTCAGCAGAACGAATAAAAATTATGTCATATCAAAGTTGTGCTGAGCGACTGGTTGTGTTCACATAACTAAAGGAATACATGCATTTCCAAACCAGCCTGAATCGTGTCCACCCGCCCAAGTACGGCGACCGAGAGGGCTCAATGCACCGCAATGCAAATAGACAAAAACACAAGCACATTGAGGAAACATCAATTCATCAATATGACAACACATGCAGCATTTTGGAAACAGGCTGCAAATACACACAACACAACCAAAAACACGAACAAGCTGCAGATTTAGACAACAGCGCTGCAAATACACAATGACAAATGAAGTGTTTCCAGAGGACACAAAAAAGTGCTGAACACGCTTGTTGTTGCTACAGTTTTTCGCTATGTCATGAAAATCAGTTATCAGTGCATGTATCAAATCATGACTTACACGCTCTCATCTGTCCAGCTGAGCCTCAGAGTTTTCTATTATTTATTGAACTAATTAAATATTATTGAATCACTCAGCTCAGCTTTAGCACACAACGAGAACATTTCGACTACCAGACCGTCACAAATCACACAGTCAACAGGTGACTGAACAGCCAATAAAGGTGAAACCATTTTGTGAGCAATAACAGCTTCAGTGTCCAGGCAATCAAGTCCCAGTATCTGTTATCACCTCTGTAACACCAGCAGCAACACGGCAAGCAGTTGAATACACACATCCACGGCGGGATGTTGAAATATCAGGTAAGACACCGGCAAGCAAAGAGAGAGAGAGAGAGAGAGAGAGAGAGACAGGCAGTTTATATCTGACTCACGTGATCTGATGCCGAGTCCTCGTATCCACTTTCCATCACTGCTAAAACTGATATTGGCAACAGTGGAAAACTTGCTAGCTGTCTGTTTAGTTTGAAATGGCTTCAAACAAAAGTTCACTTCACAGTATCTTGCAGAGTCCCGACTGCTTGATACTATTCCTCAATCAAGGTCAATCAGCTTCACCTGGGTTGATTTAGGCAGAGTCATCAGGATTACCTTCACTTCACTTCACTTCCCACAGACTAACATGGAAAGCAACTGTAGATGAAAAGAAGACAAAAAGAAAAATGCTCACAGCAAGAAGAAAACATGAGATAGCAGAGAAGCAGAAGTGTTTTAGTTCAAGTAAAAATTATGTGACAGCAATTATAACAACTGTTTTGGACGAGATGAAATATTTATCACAAGACAAGTGAATATTAAAAAATGTACATACCCACTGGTCCACTTGTTTTCTAGGAATGTAATTAAGTACATTTATTCAAATACTGTACTTAATTTTAAAGTGTGTGTTGTTTACTTTAGTATTTCCATTTTATTCTGCTTTACTACTTTTCAGAGGAAAATACTGTTCTTTTCACTTCACACATACAGCACATTTATTTAACTGCTATAGTTACTTGTCGGTTTTCAAATTAACGGCTCTGCACCCGCACAGGTGTTTTCAATTACTCTGTTGATCAGACTCTAATCAGAGATTTCACCAAACTCGTGGTCTCAACCCGACAGGTTGTGAGGGAGCTGAATATGAGATCAGTGAGTGGATGTGTAAGAAATGTTGGTGGGAAGAAATATAATAAACACATGGAGGACAGAGGTCACAGCTTGAATAGTGGCTGGAAGTGTTGAGCCCAGGTGCTCCCAGTTCCCATGACCAACCCTGCGTATTGTTATGTGCCAAAAAGTTAAAAAAAAAACCAAAGAGCAGGACCACCTACGCAGGCCAAGGAGCCGTCGGAGTCAGTGTTCAAACTGAGTTCAGAAAAAAAACGCCGCCCCCTTCTTTCATTTGAATGAGGTGTAAGTGCAGGGTCATCCAGCAAAACGGTTGAACTGTGCAGAGGCCGGTCGAATCAATACAGTCAAACATGTGCAACTGCTTAATGTTTACCTCCCCATCATCTCGGCACAAGATGAAATAAGTCTCTGTGATAACTTTGTAAAGTCTGATCTCATAATATCATGAATCATGCCGTCATGTAGTGTCAGAAATGCCTTCAAACTCAAACTGGACTCGATGTCTCACCTGAGATAACACACCTCCACCAATGCAGCCACAGATCTTCCACAGATTTTCAAAATTTGTATTTATGGTTGTTGGCTTTGGCTCCGTTTTCCATAGGTTCATTTTGGATCTATGGTGAAGACTCTGCTCTTCGACCTTCCAGTAAACAGTGAGTAGTAGCTTTCATATGCAGCCGCCTGTGTGCTGCGATTAGACGCACGTTCAGCAGGTTTATCAGTCTGCCTTTAATTTTCACCTCATCGGGGAGCTTGGACAGAAAACGTCTTTTATCGCCTGTTTTAATGCAACATGTGAGGTTAAAGTAACAGAAGCTGTGGCGTGGACACACACACACACACACACACACAGATGAAAGCTCACACAGATACAAACTGTGACACACACACTGAAAGAAACTGATACGCTTATTCCCACATCCATTATACACACAATCAATGAAGAAGTACACAATCTCACACACAAGCACACACATTGAGGAAGAGACGAGGGAGAGAACTGAACTGAACTGAAACACACACACACACACACACACACACACACACTCTCTCTCTCTCTCACACACACACACACACACACACACACACACAGGGTGCCATTGGGGGTTTGATCGCCTCTCTATGTCAAATCAGTGCATTCCTTATTAACGGCCTTTTTCTTCTCATCCCTTCTGTTTTCTCCATCCTCTTTTTTCCTCTCTTTTTTCCTCCCTTCTTCGCCTCCCTTTCCTCTCCTCATCCCTCTCTCTCCTCTCCTCCCTCCCTCCCTCCCTCCCTCCCACTCCTCTGTCAGAGAGCAGATCTGCCTGAATAATTTCTTCCCCCTGGACCAGCTCTGCTCTTTAATTCATGAGCCAGAGCGCAAGTGTGTGTGTGTGTGTGTGTGTGTGTGTGTGTGTGTGTGTGTGTGTGTGTGTGTGTGTGTGAAGGAGTGGGATTGTGTCAGAGAACATGTGTGTGTGTATTTGTGTGTCAGAAAGTGAGAGAACAAAAAAGAGAGCTGGTGACAGAAAGTGTGACACCGTCTGTGTGTGTAAGCGAGTTCAGAAAAATGTAATTGTGGTGTTTTGAGGTCCCTGCATCCCCACGCGTGTGTACACCCTCGTGTGTGTGTGTGTGTGTGTGTGTGCACGTGCATGGCAAGAGTATGTGTACCAACATGCACGCGAGCATCTGTGCACGTGTGTGTGAGTGTGAGCGTGTGTGATCTTCTTCAACCACAGAAAGTCTATTTTTAACTTCAAGATGAAACTGGCTCAGAGTCATATAGAACTGACTCCTCTGAATGAATCACTTGCTTCCATTCAACATTAAGCTCCTTCCACTTCTGCTCAGATGAATCATTTACTTCTTCGCCACTCTCAAAATTAATCTTTTAGCACTTTTCGAATATTTCCAAATTAATTATTTGGTTTATTTCAGTTGTTCTAAATTGAGCCATTTAGCTGATTGCAAATCTTAACTGAAACGCTCAGATCATTAAAGCAGAGTTCATTTCAACTCTAATCAAAATAGTTTGAGTTGAGCTGCACGCTGTTCAAACAGGACGTGACTGGACTTCACAAAAGGACGATTCTCTTTATTCATTCAAAGTTTGAGCTAACATTTTGTGTGTGTAAATATCTTCCATGTTGCTTTAATAAAAACAAAAGATTATTAAAAGGCAGGCATGCCTGCAAGGCTCCGGCAGGCTGTGAATGACAGCAGGTGAAATGTTCATCTGTATTGTTTTATTGGCAATAACAAGAGCCTCAGTCATGGGTCTGAAACTGATTTACAGGTTTCATTTTAAGCTGCAATAAATTTGTCTTTACTGTCTGAAATTCATCTGTTAATATTTCAGAAACACAGTTTATTAAGTCCTTAAATCGTAACAATTTGCTGAGCAAACGTGACATGACTCTTAACTCCAATAGCACTGAGCTTTACTGCCAGCGTTCATCTGCTGGTAGGCGTAAAATATATATATATATATATATATATATATATATATATATGTACTGTGGTGGATATCTAATTTTGGAATGAAAGTCTAATTATCTGTGGCAAAGTAGTAATCTGTGAACACTCTGCTCATAATCTGGACTCAGATTTGAATCTAACAAAACATGAGTTTTTTTATGGAGACTCATAAAGTAATTATTCTGTCGCCCTTTTCCCTTCTTACTGCAGCATTTTAAAAACACTTCCTTTGCCAAATCTATCTGCAAAGGAGGTGCTCAGTAGTTTTTGGTGCATGATCCTTTACTGTGTCTTTTGGTATCAATAATGAAGGAGGGCTGCATTCAGCAGCGAGACAACATATACATTTTTAATGTGACGACATTTAGTTATGTGTCAGACATAATCTAATCGAGAGGAGATTCCTATAGGTTTGATTAGGACTGATATGAGGGGATACCACATTACTGAAATGGATCACATGTGAATAGTTTACATGTATGATATCATGTTTATTTCTGGCTTTTTTTGCCCCAGGGTGCCTGTTCAGTCCACATCAACATGGTTTCCACTTCATTTCAGTTCAGCAAACAAACCCACACGTGTCACTTCTGCCAGCTTCCATTGCCAGCTTGTTTCTAACATAATCACACATGTGTCAACATTGTAAAGAATATATACATAGAAACATTTATTTCACATGGATTGTCATGGCTGAATCCAAATGGAAAAGGTACCGTACTGCCCGTGCCAAGTCAAACAGCATCTTCACTGCCTGCTGTTGTTCGGTCATCAGCTGACATGACGTCATTTCCTGGCCTGCACCAAGGTTATGTTTTTGTTTCCTGTCCTATTTTGATACTCTCCTCTCCGCTTGTTTCACTTGTGTTGTCTTTCCTCGTCTGTTTTTGGACTTTTGGTTCTGGCCTGCTCCCACCTGGATTTGTTTGCCTGTTTGGACTTAACCCTTGTCTGACTCACCACCTCATGAGTCTTTTGTTCTTCATCTCTTTGCAATAAAATCATTGAACTGCACCAGCTCCACCTCTGCAGTCTGCATTCGGGTCCAGTATCTTGTCTCCTGTTAACACACTTGCGCAACTGAAAGAAATTCAGTGTGATACCTGTTGCCTGCATCACTTTCAGGTTGATTTGAACAACAACCTGCACATCGACACCAAATGGAGCACAGCCATACTAAATCATTTTGCATTTTCTAGTTTCTTACAAAGGACAACAAAAGCATCACACATTAGAAGTGACTCAGATGTTGATCTTTTAATCATATCACACAACCTTCATCAGCAGATGAAGATGTAATTGCACATGTTCAAATTCCTGTTTTAAGGGCTCGTCAGTGTTGGCTCTACCTGCTGATGAAGACAACGTGATGTGTTGGAAAGCCCAGAACAGTTCCCAAATGAACCTTGTGAGATTGTTTTCCAAACAACTCTTATATTTCTACTGTATTCATTAACGTTCCCATCGTTTCCAGTTATCCGCCGGTGTACCATCGCCCTCCACTCCTCCCTGAATGACTCAGTGCAGCTCAATTCAATCTTTATTGTCCCATGAGATGAGTATGGTTTGCAGATGGAGTTAACAATAAAATAATGAAATAGAAATACACAATAAAAAGGATAGTGGGATTGCAATAAAATGAAGGAACACAAGTAAAATCACAAAAAAAACATCCAACAGTTTTGCACCACACGGACGAGCATGAGCTGATAAAACCCTGCAGGGAGTCAATATCTGACTATTCTGCAATAATAATAAAAAAAAAAAACTCTGCCAGTGCATCTACAAAAATGAAATGGTGGTAGATGACTGACAGTAATAAGGTTTACAAACAGCTCTATTCAGTTGTGAGAAGGAGTCCAGACTTTTTCCACAGTGAGTGAATAATGGGACAGCTAGTTAAAGAAAGTATCCTCCTGAGAACAGTTTAACATGGTTTAAAAATAGCAACAGGAAAATATCTCAATTTCTTGTTTGTCGCTGTGTTTTTCTCCGGATATTGTAAGATATTTCCAGTGCAGCTACAATGGAACAAAAAAAGTGTAAAGGGCCGATAAATTCCTTTAAAACATCCACAGTAGGCTAAACATGCTGTTTTGGTGTCAGTCCCTCAGGATTATTGAGCAAAGCGCTCCTTTCTACACTCTTCATTTTGCACAGACTTTCAACCGTCACACAGGGAGAAAGAAATCCACCAAGAGAGGAGGAACACACAACAATCTCTCCACCGACAGAACCCTCAAGGGACCAGAGTACAATACATCCAGCAGACGAGTTGTATTATCAGTGAAAGGATACGATTCTCCCCTTTTTCTCGGATGAAGAAAACGTGTTCTTTTGCTGTCACCATCACTGCTGCTCCTGCTATTGCTCATTACCTGAGCGTAAGACACAAAGCTTAATACGAGTTCACACCTGTTCTCCTGGGGTTGTGGGAAATCATCATCTAAAGCTAATGTAGACAAGGCGGGCTGAGGTGAACGTGGGATACAGAGAGAGAGAAATGAAAAGAGGAAATTAGAACGACTTCAGCACAAAATAACTCCTGGATCGCAAAGAGCATCACAGACTGATGAGATCTCAGCGGTATGCAGGGGGAAAAAGCCGGTAAGGTGACGGGAGGCCTGGTCTTTATGCAGCCGTATGCTCTTTTTCCATCCACAGAGAAGTTTTAGGTTTTTCTTTAGGAGCAGGTTGCCTAGGTGGGCCTGGTTGGAGGCAATCTTTCTTTCCCTTTTCTTCGCCCCCGGTGTCGTGCAGCTGCTTGATGGGGAGCAGCTGACAGCCGATGACCCGCTCAGCAGTCAGCGGCGCAGACAAGGTGCTGCAGTTTGTCCTTGGAAGCAGGAGGAGGCCGAGCCAGACTGAATACCGGGACGCTTTCGATTTCTGCCTCAGAAAAATTGGACTGGGATAAGGTTGTGTGGTGTCGAGTCTTCTCAGATGCCACGGGAAGAAGATCGACTGTAGAGCTTTGCTAATTAGGATGGAGATGCTTCCTTTCCATCCGCAGCCGTTAGTGGATTCACACGCACCCATGTGTGTGTGTTTGTGTGTGTACATGACAGGCACGGCCTCTGCAGAAGAGATCGATGTTTGTATGAATATGAAGGAGGCTGTTATAGGGGAAAATGGTCATGTAGCAGATAGTGTGATTTATTAAACTGCCCTCACACACACAAAGATCCAAGAGGAAGAGGGAGTGTGAGCAAGAGAAAGAGAGACACACAGAGAAAGTTTGCTTGAGGCAATATTACCCACCTCTGTTATCTTAAAATCTAGCCTTCAGCCATGCAGGCAGGAGTTATATCAATATAGGTTATTATACACACACATTCGCCAGCTAGCTGAGTTGCATGGTGGAAGGGCGCCATGCATGACAAATGTGTTATAAATAAATATCTGCACATCAGATGTAATGAAATAAAGTTGCACCAGAGCATGTGAGCAGACGCACAAGACAGCAGAGACGATGCGAACGCATGACTTGATGACATGTTTGCAGCCAAGGATGCTGTTAGCAGAGCAGAGTCATTGTCTCACTCTGGGACTCATTAAAGCACACGACTAGTATTGTCATTATGTGGGCACCCAAACTGAGTAAATGTTGTCCCTTAAAACTAAGGCTCATTAAAACACACGAGAGCAAATGAGAGCCCAAAAGGAGCAGGCGAGTGTGACCCATTTTGGCTCGTGACTGCGCCTTAGTTTGCTGTACGACACACACACACACACACACACTTGCATATCCTAAACAGCGAGCCGGTCGACGAACTGAGACAGGACGTGGATGAAGGCCACATGTGTCAAATGTGCCAAATGAAATCACATTAGTAACTTAAGTGAAATCCAATTAAATCAAGTTGAATCAGCAGCTGAGGCGGTAAAACCACTGCTGGTTGGCTCTCCGCCCCGCAGCCGTGACACGATCTCACGCTCCTGGTTACAAAAAAGGGGTTTTTCTTCTTAGCAGGAGTTCAGACACAAAGGACCGCAGCCCTGTCGCTGCAGAGTTTGTTGCTCTTCTTCTTTTTGTGCTTTCCCTTAATTTCCCCCCAAAGCACTTAGAGCTCAGAGACCATACGAGCTCCACAGCCTGGGTTTACAGATAGGTCTAAAATTTCATCCAATACTCCGGCAGTAAAAGTCATACCAGGGGTGTCTTAATTGACCGGCGGTCTATATAATCAAACTATTAAATAGAGGCAAAATGCTAATAAAACAGTCGTATGCCCACTAGCCAGATGGTGGCTCTGTAACAACCTTTTTTATACTGAGGACAATTATTTGTAAACCACCTATCGTAGGAACACAGCTCTTTTTTTCCTCATGTTTTCTTGGTATGAGCTGAACCAGCTTCAACATCACTTTTATGCACCACAATGAATTTTCTTACTAATATATTTGTGTAAACGCCTCCGAAATAATTCATCTAATCATCTCCAGTTTTTGCCATTTGGCTTCTCTGGACTCCCATTACTCAAGCCAAGATTTTGACTCGCTTGTCTTGATCATTCGGTGGCTGCAGGCTCCAGGATTTGGCTTGAATCTGACAAAATAAACTGTTACACAAATTAGAGTCTTAATGAAACTTGATGTTGGTATTTTTATCACCTTACCTCTGCAGGAATTGTTCATGTAGGTGGTTGTAATCATAGGATTCTCATGCCACAGTGCTTTTCTAAAACAACAACGTGAATAAACAACACATTGATAAAAACCAGTTTAAAATTTAATAAGACTTTTCCAATATATACATTATATACATTATTTACTATGTGTTCATTTTGATCCAGAGTTTCCATTCAGGTGCTTGAATCAGTCCGTTTTTTCTAAGGACCACGTTTCTTATTCTGACTCTGATATCAAGTTTGTGCTTTCTAAGGATGATGTTGGGATGTTGATGATACTTGACCACTGAACTGGTCAGTGACTTTCTCATCTGTTACTTCTCACCCCAGCTGGCAGATATTACAACACTGCCACCTGGGGGTTAAATACTAAAACTGCAATAAGTGGTCTTTCAGTTAAACCCCACTACTCCACTTTACTGTCCAAAAATATAATGAATCCAAATACATAACATAGAGGTATTGAATACATTTTCTGGTGCATCAGTCAGATACACTTCCCTCTACTGTGTTCCACTTAAATCTACTATATTTATTAATATATTAATATAATTTCTATGATCATTTGTGCTGTGTGTGACAGTAGACCTATTATTTATGTATTCATTTACTAAACAAAAGGCTGTAGAATCAAGCAAAATGAAATAAAAGCAGTCAAGTAAAGGAAGAAATAGCAATAGTGGCCAAATCCAATCAAAATAAAAATATATATTTATTTAAAAAGTATTGGTGAATATAAAAATTTGGGGGGGTTCAAATTCCCGGTGCTTATTCCAAGAAGCAGGTTTGTTTTAGTTGGTTTTAATCAGCTGGATAACATTATTTCTCCATAGACTACAGTACCCGTCATGCCTCTCGCGGTGCGTGATGACGCCACAGAACATCAACAACTCACATGTGGCCTCAGAGCGACGTTGCTGTTCTGTGTTAGCAACAACCGGCTAATGTGGCGCTGACTTCCCAGCCGAAACACCACATTAAAAATACATTAATACTCGGCTATACGCGATTTTAACACAGCTGTACCGGAGCCAACATGCCTCCCAAGAAACCCGCCCAGCCAGCGGGGAATAAAAAAACTCAAGAGAAGAAAAAGGAAAAGATAATTGAGGTAAAAATAACACGAGTTAGCATGTCGGCGTTTAGCGTTAGCCGCTGTCGTTTCGTGCTAACTTCAGCTAACGCAAGTGCCGACAAGTGAAAGCTAAAGTTACTCTGGCTTCTGTGCAGTTGTCAGATTTACCTAATTATTCACCAGCCGTTGTGATTAACTGAGTTGCCTCCTAACAAAAAATGCTAATCTCTGCCACGTTAATTCAATCATAAGCGAGTTAGCCAACTGTCAGGAGGCTAATTTTGACAAATGCATGTTTCTCACTGAGGCGGTCAAGCAGCTAGCAGGGCCCTGCCGCCGCAAGAAGGGCTCACAATCCTCCTAGAAAGGTTGATTTATGTCCCCAAAGTCAGTAGATAAAACTAGGAGCCACAACATAACGTCTTTGTAGTGAATTCTAAGGTTAGCTGGGTTGTTCTTGTAGATGAAGGAGAATGAAACGCGGTGAGATGGGCCTGTATCTGTTCGGCCTCCAGGACAGATGAGGGACCAGATCTGAGCCTGTTTAGATAAATTAGGAGGAAGTTGGACATAACTAAACTTGTGTTAGAGTATTGTTAGAATACCGGTGTTGACTGTGCTAACCTCAAAAAGTTGTCATATCTTTCTGTCAATGAAACCATACCGGCTTGTTAGCTTTAGCCGCCTTTTGCTGCTGTACATTCACAGCCACATATTGTACTGCAACGTGTTGATGTGCCAGATGGTTTATTATGTTGTCAGGGACATTATCTTGCATTTTAGAGTTAGACAATATCTATCACCTGTCTAATTTCATAACAGTTAGTGATACAGGACATATCTACTTTGCATGTCATCTGTGGTCTGTTTGCTGAAGGATGTGGTTGATTGCCCACAAATCACATGAAAAAAACCAAAAGTAACAATGAATTGATTCTGTTAACAGATATTGAAAGTGTATCCAAAGCCTGTAATAACTTATTGTTTTGTGTCATAAATTTCCCTTGTTGTCCAGCTACAAACCGCTTTGAGCCACACTGTTGCACCAGGTCACAGGTTAATCTTTGGCTGAATATAGTCCCATAAAATCATTAACACTTTGCTACATAAGGTCACTGAGATATCTCATTTCAAACAGTCTTCTTTCTCTGAAAATATTGATTATCTAAATTATATCACATTTAGATAAGAGTCTGTAAATGCTTCAGCTGAATTAGAAACGCATCTGTTCATCTGTGTAGTCACGAGCAGTGATTCCAGACGAATCCACCTGGAAAACAGTTGTCACATCTGATTTATTACAGCTCTCTCCTCCTTAAAGACTTGGTCAATTGCTGAGACAGATTGTTGTTGACCTGGTGCTTGTTGCTGTCTTTGAGTTGACAGATTATACCAATGTCACATAATGAATCTTACTTGCTGTGTCTTTGTGTGGCTCAAATCACATTCTGGTTTCCCTGAAATCATTGATTAACCACTATCGTGTCCACATATTGGCGTTAATATATCCAACGAAAACAGCTGCTGTCCTCAAGTTTATGACCTCTACACACTGTGATAACTGCTGTCTTGCAGATTAATTGCATGTCACACTGTTTGAGGTGAGTCTTGTTCGCAGTCTGTGCCAAGACTATGTGATCTCAATTTTGAGGCCTGTCAGACTGTGTGATGAATATCTGAATTGTAGTGATGCGATAGAAAAGGACATATAAGTAGAGACACAACATCGACTTGTGTCTTTGTTTCCTAGCTGCTCTCATGAAAATGCATCATAAGACAAGCTGTCTGTTTTTGTAACTCTTCAGCCAATGTATGCTACATGATTTTATGGTTGGTTTGTAGACGTGGGTCATTATAAACCAACCAGCAGCAGTCGTGTTGCAGGATTTTACACTGTCTGACAACTGACTGTCACCAGAGCATTAAGTCATGTCTTGCAGTCTAGAGGCACCACTTTGGATTAGCCAAAGATTTCTCTATGCTTCTAAAACATTCAGCTGGGACTGCCCAAAATCTTATGGCTTCTCAGGGGATGTTTGTTGTTAATTATGTGACTGACAACTTTTACTGACTTTTTTGTTTTTTTCTAGGACAAGACATTTGGCTTGAAGAACAAGAAAGGGGCCAAGCAGCAGAAGTACATCAAGAACGTTACCCAGCAAGTCAAATATGGACAACAAAGTGCCAGACAGGTTAGGAACTGATTCTTGTTCTCAGTATCTGTTTTTTTTCTCAATCTCTGTTTGAACTGTCCACAAATCAAACATTCTTGTCTCTCTGCCTTGTTTCTTCTCTTTTTAACAAATAATTTTGAATGTCAGCTGTGAAAATGCCACATTTCCAAGATACAGAAAAACAAGAAAAACAACGACTAGAATGCACCACCTGTCAGGAGTTTTTAGTCACCTGACTTTGTGGTGGATAAACTGCTCTATGTGCTCAGATATGTACAACAAATGAAACAAATTATTTGAATCTTTGTGAGCTAATTCCTTTGGATCAGGTCATCTTTGAATATATCTACTATCTGTGTGTGTGTTTGTGTGTGTAGGCTGCCCAGGCAGATGCCGATAAGACCAGCAAGAAGACTGATAAGAAGAAAGAGTTGGAGGAACTCAATGAGCTGTTTAAACCCGTTGTTGCTGCCCAGAAAGTCAGTAAAGGTAACCAACACAAAGTCTGTGAAAGTGACACAAGATTGATTTTTTTGATTGGCTAAGTTAAAGAAAAAGTCTTTCATTTCAGTTACTCTCATGGAAAAAAATACCACCTATTTACTGGTTGTCATTAAATTTCACACTAGTAAAGATAAATAATCATGCACTCCTCTCTCTTTTCTGCAGGTGTTGACCCAAAGTCAGTGCTGTGTGCATTCTTTAAGCAGGGCCAGTGTACTAAAGGTGACAAGTGTAAGTTCAGCCATGATTTGTCAATGGAGAGGAAATGTGAGAAGAGAAGCGTCTACGTGGATGAAAGAGATGAAGACCTGGAGAAAGGTTAGTTTGTAGTGCAGGTGAACAGGATATATTATAATACAGTGTAGTGCTGAGGGATGTCATCATTGCTGCGTCATGATTTCCACTTCAGAAAAAGTAGAACGTTATGATATAATCATCTGTAAAGGCTGAAATAAATTAATAAGTTGGTCATCTGACAAAAACTTTTTGAGAATTGCTTGGCTTTTATTATTGTGATTACAAGAATCATGAGCATAATTTCTCATGTCTCTGTTTATTTTTTTCTGTTTATTTAAAGAAACAACTCGTTTGAAGTGTTTTGTTTCGTCTTGTTATTTGTTCAGCATTAGTGATATGAGCGATACTGTAGTGACGTAAAGAATGTCGGTATCCATGTTACACAAAATGACCCCAAAAAGTTCACTATTGTGCATTTGTAGGAAGCCTTTTTTTAATTGCTGGATAACTTGTTTAATTAATGAACATGTGGTTTGTTCTGTTTAGACACCATGGAGAACTGGGATGAGAAGAAGCTGGAGGAGGTCGTCAACAAAAAACACGGAGAGGCAGAGAAGAAGAAAGCCAAAACGCAAATCGTAAGTCTGTTCTGATGATGAATAATGAACAATGAGTCAAGATAAATGGTCCATCAGTGTCCCTTTTTTAATTGATAATGAACATTTCTTTCCAAAAACTGTAAGAAACTTTAAGGGGAGAAATAACTGTTCAAATGCTCAAATTTGAAACATTTTTCCAGTCCAACGGCTTAAGATGAACTAGGTTTGGGGCTTAGTAGGAGGTGTTGGATTTAATTATTCATTACATAAATCTTTGATCCCTGATGTATTCCTCTTATTGCTGGTGGTATTCACAATTGACTGAGAGTCAAGTTGGCCATGAATTAAAGCCAAACTGTCTATCCCTTTGGCACCAGCTAACCCTCTTTTTCTCAGAGCAGGGTTTTTTAAAATGACAAAAAAGCAAGGATTTTCTGTTTGTGATAGACTCAGTTAATCAGCAATCTCATGGCTGTTTGTCCCCAAACAGATGGACCCACTTGACAGCCACTCAAACCTAAAATTCAGCCAGCTAAATACAGTAATAATACAAGATGCTGTCTGTTTTTTTGGTTCTCTCATTGTAACATTATCTACCAACTTGTGTTGTCTGCAGGTGTGCAAGTATTTCCTGGATGCCATAGAGAATAATAAGTACGGCTGGTTCTGGGTGTGTCCAGGAGGGGGCGATAACTGTATGTACCGGCACGCCCTGCCACCTGGCTTTGTACTAAAAAAGGACAAGAAGAAGGAGGAGAAAGAGGAGGAAATTTCGCTGGAGGAACTGATAGAAAACGAGGTGAGGATGAAAACAAAAAAACAATCAAAATTTAAAAACAATTTAATTTACAATCTTAAACATTGTCCTTAAAAATATTGCGTATATTATAAGAATTATTTGAAACCGTTAATCACATACTTCAATAAGCAAATCATATTTTAATCATATGCTCAGTTTGCCCCGAGCATTATGAACATTGCACATTATGCTACTAAACATGACCTGTGTGACAGCTTGGACATTGGTGTTTAAATCAGATGTGGTAACAAGATAGTGATAGTTAGCGCACTGCTCTTTTAGATGTTAGCTAACAAGATGACATTAGTACAAATAATTATTTAGTAAGTAAACTTTATTTCTATTGCACCTTTAAGAACAGTTACAAAGTGCTTCAAAAATGCATATTAAAATACAGTAAAACAATTTTAAGATGAACTCAAACAGATTTAGAAGACTTGTAAAGTTGTAAAATGTCTGACTATATGGACAGACTGAAAACACAAGAAAGATCATTGGTCAGTCAAAACTACACATAAATAAATCTAAGTCTGAGAAATTCAAATTTGATGTCCAGTATTTGTAGCCAGTCGCATCCAGGTATTGTTGCCCAAATTCGAGGACCTCCATCATAGCCTCTATGCAGGGTCTGATGTCAAAAGCTCTGTAAATCCCCCATGTGACTGATATTACCGAGGAAGCTGTCTTTACTGTCCACGTCCTGATGTCTGTCTCTTCCCCTGCAGCGCGCCGCTCTGGGTGTTGATGTGACTCGGATCACCCTCGAGACTTTCCTGGCTTGGAAGAAGAGGAAAAGGCAGGAGAAGGTCAGAACATGTTTAATCACTTCATCAGCATCAACTTGTCAAGGCAGCATCAGAAATGTCCCTCACATTTTCGTGTGAAAATTAGGTCTTCTGATAATTCAGGACATTTTCACATGACTATATCATAAAACTTACAAATTTTTCTGTGGATACACTTAACAGGTGGACAAAGCGAGGGAGGAGATGGAGAAGAAGAAGGCTGACTTTAAGGCTGGAAAATCATTAGTGGTAAGTCTGGCTCCAACGTGTGTGTGTGTGTGTGTGTGTTGTGTGTCACAAACTTTTCTGGACTGTTCACTTTATGAGTGTTCATGTTGTCTCGTTTTACTGTCAGCGATGGTGTCGCAGACATTTCCCCAGCAATACATCCTTTAATTAAATCACGTGTCTGTAGGTGAGCGGCCGTGAGGTGTTCGAGTTCCGTCCAGAGTTGGTGGATGATGACGATGCTGAAGCTGATGACACTCAATATGCCAGTGATGATGAGGATGAAAATGATGAGGAAACAGTAAGTAGGAAATTATCAGCTGTTCAGCTGTTACAAGTAGAACCCAAATTTCTTGCAAAGTTAGAGCAGCAAAACCAAACTGCACAAAGTGAAGTCAAACAGAAACCAAGACTGTAGCTGGTGTGGATGAAATGTAATTCATTCAGTTTCCACATCTCAAAGATGAGACACTCTACTTTGCCTCATCCATAAGCAATTATAATTCCGCTTTCTTACAGGTGATGTAAAGTGGTTTGGACTTAAGAGTGTTTTCAGTATTTAAATGGTCTAGTTCCTGCTGAACTGCAGCTGCCTGCTCTTTCACTCAGCAGATGATTTGCCTGTTAATCATCTGCACCTGTTGCTCACTTGTGTGCTGCTTAGTAGAGTTAGACTGTAAATTACTGCACAACAAGTTTAATAGAAACATTTTTCATTCATCCCAACATAATTAAAATCAAATTGTTTTTTTATGCCTTAATTAATTTCCTGGTTGATTTTTTTTTTTCCCCCCTGCTATTTATCCTCCAAGGCCACAACACAAAGCAGCCGTACCAGAGTTTACTTTCCCTGATTCTCACGTTATTTTAACATCTGTCGTGTGTCACACTTCTGTCTAAACCTTACTTACAACTTTTTCTTTTTCAGATCAATACAACAGAGGTCCAGGACATAGACTTATCCCGTTTTGTTCCACAAGAGGTCGACAACACAGGCATTACCGTAGCATCAATGGACCGGTTCACCTCTAGGAATAGGACTCAGCCGACGGAAGCAGACGATGGTAAGAAAAACTCATTGATATGATAAGTCATTTCTACCACTGGTTAGTTTTGTTAAAATCACAAGTTAAGATGACCTTAACGAGAAACAAATAAGCACAATATGTCTATTTTTGATCCATAGATAACATAAAGCAACATGATATTTTCTGATCATGATCTATTTTCTCCTTCTCTGTCCATCTACAGAGGAGCAGCTGAACGGAGCTTGCGGTGGCGCTGAGGCTAACGGGCTTTCGGGAGCAGAAGGGGGCGGGGAGGACGGAGAAGGGGAGGACGACGAAGAGGAGGTACCGGTGGATGAAAACCTGTTCACGGGAGAAGATCTGGAGGAGCTCGACGAGGAACTCAACACACTGGGGCTGGAGGACTGAGAGGGAGCGCGTGAGAGGGAGGGAGCGTGAGGTGGACGTTAGGACGGACTAAGTGACAAAGGGATGGACTGACGGATGCATGGAGCTAAACAACAAAGAGACCAGATGTTTGAATGATTATACATTTCAGAGACTCCAGTAATAAAGCCTGATTATAACATGACATCACTGCCTGTCTCTGCCCCCTCTGTTTTCTGTATCGCCCTCTCACATCCCACCACGTTCTCTGCTTTTTTGTCCATTGGATGTCCAGATTTTCACCACAGGGCCAATTAGGGTTCATCAGGGCCAACTTCAACATGAATGTGTCAGAATCTCCATTAAGAGAATTTGGCTGCTGTTGTGCACTTTTTGTTGCATGACACTCGCTGGCTTACGTTGAAATTGAAATTACTTTTGATAAATTATGTTTCAAGTGCTTCTCTACCTGATCAGTTAAATATTGAATAGAGTGATTTGCAGAGTGAGACATTGTAAGGGCTTAAAAATGAAAGCAGTATACTTGTGAAATAAGACGTGAATAAATTTAAAAGCATTATTGATGGATGTTTTGGAGAGTTGTAAACTGAAGTTATACAATGTGGGAAATGAACAGGAGTGATTCTGTTGTAAGAAACTGAATCTGTTCAGAGCTTCACCTGCTCTCAAACCAAATTAAAAGCTGGAGTTTGAGGTTGCACTTTCATCTTTTTAGGGAAGATTGTTTTCCTTCAACAAATCTAATTCATTTAGCTGATGTTTGAGCCCTGTTAAAAATGTCATGTATTCCTTTGAAGGAAGACCAAGCTTCTAAAATATCTGCCCTTTTTCTGAGACCACATCAGTGCTATAATTCAGCCCCGGCAGGGAAACCAAATGGTCCTGTTGTCCCAGTATTGTAAATATTCTCATGAGATGCCTCCTGAAGAAATAAAAGATTACTGTACATCCAGTGTGTGTCTCTTCCTGCATGAAGTCCCACATTATATGATCAAAGTTGCTATACTTGATATTTGTATGATGATCCACTGTGCACTACCTGTTCAGGAATGTGTAGTTGTAACGTTTGATTTAAAGATACTGTTTCCTCCCACACTGTCATGGTAATATGAGTGATACATGTATGTCAGTTGTGTCTTTTCTTGACCTTTCAGTTCAATTTGTGACACCCAGAGTGACACCCTCGCCTTCATCAGTGGGGGGGTCAAATAGGCAGCGTAATGACCACATACAGATCCACACTAGAAGAGAGTGTAAATTAACCAAGTCGTTGTCTGTTCAAAGATGAATTTTAAAACGTCGGAGAGCGTCCAGGACAGACACCAACATTTCCAATGATGTGAACTGTTGGCAACAATTAACTGTACAGTTTTTCATCGGGCAGCTACGAAAGAAGAGACGAGACAGGTTGAAGTGTTCAACTGATCTTTATTTTCACTGAGACAAAAAAGTTCACAGTCTGATAAACACCTTCGAACTGAACTGAACGTGGGAGTACAGGGAATACCAAGAGAAAAAAGGAAGGACCAGATCTGAAAAACACTATCTGATTCTAGCTTCACATATCCTGTTTTTTAGCTCATCAACAGGCTGCAGCCTCCTACCCACAGATGAAGAAAATGCTGCCAATGACCTGAACTCCGCTGTAACTCATGAGCTTTTAAAACTTGATCTGAAGTGTTTCTTCAGTAGTCTGTTGATGAATCATTGTGTCTTACTGCTGTAGTTGTACATTGGTTAGTCCAGCTGACAAGAGCCAAAAGCAGGGTCAAGTTTGAAAATATATAAGTAAAAAGCATAAAAAGCATGTAACAACATAAACTACACATTAACATTGTTGTTGCTGTTCACAGACTGTATATGATTAAGACTCCATTTTAGTAGAGGATGCTACTGGGTACTTGTTATATCAGTGAGTCACAGCAAGGTCACTGACCAGAGGTCAGACAGGTGTCAAAGGTTTTGTCAGAGGTCGGGGGAAGGTCTTGATGTCGGTTGGTCGGTCAGGTCAGGTGTCATTGTGTCATGACAACAGTCGCCTAGGGAACAAGAAGCTGCAGTGTTATTCACAGGAAGAGAAACAAGCGTCATCAGAAACTTGTTGACATCTTGTCAGACTAAGTAGTGCTTTCCTGACAAATAGCAAAAACAGTTGTAAGGTGCACAGGTGTGTGGAGGACTGCAGGTGAACAAGATGGAAGAATCTCTCATACAGAGTCTATGGAAGTTTGCAACTAAAGCATTTTCACTGGGAAGTAAAAAGTAAAAAAAATAAGTAAAAGTAAAAATATTTTAGACTGTGTATTAAGGACAAAGTATTTTGTGTATTAAAACTGTATCATAGTCTACATCTAACACCCTGCAAGCAGGGAAGCTAGTGAATGATAGTGCTGTGCTTGATTATAATGGTGTAACAACAGCACTCTTCAGAAACTGAAAAGGTCAGTTTAAAGAAATGTGGTACAGAGCGCCAAGAGTCAGCATGTTCAACCAGAGAGAAGAAGTTCTAGTTAGTGACGCCTGATGTTGTATATCATTGCATTAAGAGCTTCTTTAGGGCGTGGTCAGTTATCACATCTACATGAAGGCGCTGCAACACACACTGGTGTTGCATTTAAGAAATGTGATGTCATATTTTCAAATGCAAGAATGTGAGAAATGTACCTTTTCTACTGTGTGTGTGTGTGTGTGTGTGTTGCACAAACCATGTTGACAGACCTTATATACAATACATTTACAGTCTATATATAAAATACACTGTTACCAGAATACAATAAACTTTGGTACCAATTTGTCCAGTTATTCATTCTGGTTCCCTGCAGCAGAAAACCTGGCACTTACCAGTCGTTCCTATCACGTGGTCCTAGTAGGTACGAGGACGTTTATGAGATTCCTCTCTGGGAGGATCAGCCAGCATCACCTTCATCTTTACTCCATTGACGACTCGACCGTGGAGCACTGCCATGGCCTCGTCTGCACACTGAGAGAAAGAGACAGATGAACATCCAAAGGGGGGCGGGATTTATTGATGTGGTTTGGCAGCATTTGAAATGCAGAGGCAAAATAACAGAAAGATTATTAAATATTAAAGAATTTATCCAGCACACGTTCAGAGTCTCACCTGTTTGTCTGCATACTTCATGTATCCAACCTTCCTCCCAGGAACCAAATGGACCTCAATAAGGGAACCAAAGCGACTACAGAGAGCCAGACAGAGGAGACACGGTAGGAGAAAAAAAACATTTAATTGTAAAGCAGGGACATTTGTTCACGCTGAATGTCTGGGACATCATTTTAATAGCAACATTACACTGTCATTTGAGAGCATTTAGACTGATGCTCTCATCCAGAGTCATTTGCAGTGACTAATCTTTAGAGCTGGGATCAATTGAACCTCTGACCATTTGGCTAATGACCCATTATTTTCACCATATGCACATTGTTTTATGCATTTCGTCACATTCATATAATAATGTACATTTACAATGTTATAATTGAGTCAAATGATGAGTCAGTGCAGGAACATTTACCAGAAAACATCCTCCAGCACATCCGGGGGCAGCGGGGAGGGGCTGAACACAACAAACAAGCGCTCCTTCGCCTTGCTGTCGGGTGGAGCGAGTTTCTTCAGAGGGGGCAAGTTGACGTCTGTCTGAACCCGGGACATTGGGGAGACAGCAGAGAAGCCCTGGTGGATACCAACAAACACACCCCAGGTCAGTGAATCAGTTTAAACATTTTGATTTTCTAACTACACATATTGTATTATCCTTATGAATATCAGTTCCCTGGTTAAGTGTGTTAAATCCTGGTTACTTTTATTTCATTACCTGTTTAATCTGTAAAGTGTTCGAGGTGGCAGAGGAGGCCTGGAGGAATTATTACCCAGAACTGTAATTAACCTTGAGTTCTTATTTACAGAGTGAATAATTTTCTCAAGTTGTGGTGATGACTAAATTTTGTCTCTTGCAGATGAAGAAAAAACTTTGCACTTGCATTATTTTTAAACTCTAAAGCCCTGATTCAATCGATGTGTAAACCGCAAGAAGAACGGTGGACAGAAATCTCTTTTTACTCAACAAAAAGTCTTTAGTAGAATTCATGAGTGCAAATCTCATGCAAGCAGAAAACAGAAAACGACCGCTAAAGTGGTAAAAGAGCTCAGAGAGCTAAAGAGCAAGGTGATCTGAAGCAAGATCAGGCCTTGATTTCAAGGCCTTGATTTAATGTACTCACAGAAGGTTTCATCACTTGGCTGGTGGAGGGGCCGTTCCACACTGCAGACATCATCTGGGCTGCAACAAACTGCATGGCCATCCGACCTACAGGACTACACACAAACACACGGGCTGTTTCAAGCTGATCTTCAATGGTTCAAACCCTTCAAGTTGCTTTTTAATTCAACCTTTGTATTACACACAAGCAAATAAGAACCCATTTTTTGCCACACATAAATAAGTGTACAGATGGTGCCATTTTCCTGACTACACCCAGACCAGTTTACTGCTGAGGCTGCTTTTTTTTGTTAACACAATGGTTCATGTGAGGATTTCCTCTACGTCTCAGCTAATGTGGTGCCAACAACTTGCACTGCTTCACATTCTGTACTTCATTGTTTACTATATAAAGACTGTTTGCTCCTTTTCTTTTTCATCAGGGCAGGAAAAACAACTGCCCAGTCACTGTGGCCCACAGGGGGTAACCGTCGCATTCATCCATGAATATTTAACAACAAATAAAGACCAAGAAGACGTGTAGAGAAGGTTACTGTTAATTATCAGTGGCATTTTGGTCCCAATTTTTTAATTAATGCATATATTAACTTTAAAGGGCATTTCTGCTCCACGCCTCAATTAATTGTGACCCTTCTGCAGACACACAGTAAGTGAATGCTGTGTTGTGTATTAAGTATACACAGGCGCGTGTGTGTGTGTGTGTGTGTGTGTGTGTGTGTGTGTGTGTGTGTGTACCTGCTGCGGTCCTCTCCGTCATCAACAAAATTAACTGCCAATCTGTTTCCAGGTGGATATTCAAAGCCATTCAGTTTTTCCTTGGCGTAAACTGCTGATCCAAGATTACTGTAGCGAATCAAAGCATGACCTGAGAGGATCGATAGAGAGAGGATAAAGTATTGTACAGTAGTATAGTATGTATAGTATAGCATAGGTAGTCATCAAAATGAACAGATCAACATTCACAGACTTGATGAATTACAAACTACCGTAAAACAATTCCGGATTTTTTGACTTGAGCTTGAAATCAACACTACTTTTTAAATTGTTTCAAAAAATGAACTGAAAATATCTGACAATTCCACTTTCTCAAATATGACAATTTGCTTATTTTATTAATTTCATTTCAAATTTCAATAGCTTTTGGTTTTTGTCTGTTGGTCAAACTAAGAAAGATTAAAAACATGTGCCAGTCATTGATGTATTATTTTTGATGTATTACAGACTACACATGTAACTGTGGCTTTAGAGCCATAGTTTACATCTACATTTGGTCATACACTTATCACAGATAAAAACTAGCACCTTGAGATCAGAATTTTCTATCAAAGACACATTCATTTTGCTTTGATTCCAATGTACAGTATTATAGAGCCCAGATGAGTAAAGCCCATACCTTGTGTTTAGTCACTAACCTTTGCTCATTCCATAGGCGTCTCTCTGCAGCTCACAGTATTCCATACCAGGAATGATGTCAAACAGAGCAAAAATCTGCTCCTGGGTAAGTGCAGCACGTGTCGACATCATCAGGCACCGTGTGAAGTCACCGGAGCGGTAGTCCAACACTGCATAGTTGCTAGGGTCAGCTGTCGAAGCAAGAGGGACACCAGGCTCAATGACAGGACAGAGACAACTGCAGGAAGGGATTCAGAGACCTTCAAGAAGAGAATTCAAATTCACATTTTAATTCAGTTTGACCGTATGGATTTTTCCTGACCACAGTGAAAAAGCAACATATCCTCATGGTTTGGTGGTTTACTGCTTATAACAACTGGACACACAAAAGAAATCCCCCATATTTTTAATGCACTGTTCCTCCCCTGGCACGCAAAGCCGCAAAGTGACAAGCAACACATCAAAGGTGTGACTTTAAATATCGTTTTAATTTAACTGTGGGTCATGGACTAACAGAATTAGGATGTCAAACACCATGCGTACCCATAGGAAAGGCATACTGGTTCATGGAGTCAGCAGCACCCATGTAATCACCTCTGGCTGCTCCCCCGGTGTAATCTTCTGTCGCTGTGGCCTTGGTGCGAGGTTCAGCCAGGATCGCTCTGTAAGCTAATAACAAAACCACCATCAACATGACAGTTCTGAGCGACCAAAATGTCCACAGCAGTTCACACAAACACACTAAATATTCTGTTAACTGTATAATGAAAGCTCAGTTATGAGTTTGTAAAAATGTAAAATGTCTCCCAGTATTTTTCTCTGCTGCCACTTGTACCACAAATAATGAACCAGTAAAATAATTTGATGCAATCTTACTTTTGTCACAGTTCTCTATAGCGAGGGCAGCTTGGGAGGGTTTGTAGTATCTCACGTAGCCAAGTCCTTTACTTTCCCCTGTGGACTTATTCTTGATGATCACACAGTACTCAATATCACCGTACTCCTGGAAGAGACACAGACAGAGGCAAGAGCCAAGAATAAAAGGATCTGCATTCTTCCCTCTAAACTGGTTATTTAGGATTACACACAATCTGTTCACACATAATATGGCAAGAGACAGTAGTTAAAGCCAATATACAGTTTTTTAGTTTGCATATTTATTATTATAGTCAGAAAAAAAGTGTGACAAAGTGAGAGGGGGGCGAAATTACTTTGAAAGTGTTTTTAAGGTCCTCCTCTGAGAAGGTTTTGGGGATCATGACAAAGATCCTGGTCAGCTCTTCATCCTCAACGTCTCTGTGTCTTGTTGAAGACCGTGACTGGGCAATAAACACCTACATGACCAGTAAGAAAAGGAAAATAAAACATCCATAAACTTAGGATAAGAAACTCATATATTAAGGATTTTTAAATAGTTTTGCAATTATAAGTCTTGTCATCAACATGTAAAGCATCACATGAATCAATAGTCATGAAGGAGTTCATTTCTTTCAGGTACCTTCCTGAAACAGTCAGCTGACCTAAATTTTCCAAACATGTTCTCCCCTTCTCCTTGCGGTATCTAGTCATGCTGATAGTTTTGGTTTTTATGTGCCACGGTTGTGAGGGTTTTGGGAAGTTTGCTTCTGAAACTTGAGCTGACACTCCGATACAAAGGAGGAAGAAATGGGAACTGGTGAATACAAAGGTTGGTCTGTGCTGCTCAGAGCTTTCCACAGTAACCTGGTTAGTCAAGATAATCCACATTCCTTGTCCTTCAGTAGGGACGAGTTGAGAGGAAAGACTGAGATGTTGTTTCTGGAAAGACATTTTGAGGTTGTTTTCATTTGCTTTGAGCATCACAATCAAAATTCCCTTCACCTCAGCTGTATTGGGGTAGTAACAATTCAAAGTGAAAGTGAGACCGAGAGAGATAGAGGGTCCAAAAAGAAAAGGAAATAAGAGTGAACAAGATCAGAACAGAAGAGAAGTTGTCATGTGATGAAATTGTTAAGAGAGCAGAGAGAGACGATGAAATGAGAGCGGATTCTTGGCATTTATTGCCATAGTTATAAATTGTGCGGTTGAAATACAAGGAAAGTCAGAAAGGATTAAGATGGTGCTGGACGCTGCCAGGAGATTCTTGAATGTTGTGGATGTAACTGAAGAAAACCTAGATGCTACACTGAGGGAAGGATTTGCAACAACTCAGACGGCTGGGACAGAGTTGGACAGAGAACGGACAAAGTCGTTTTAACTGAGTAAAATGGGTAAAATTCATTAGGACAGAGAGAGAGAGAGAGACGGAGAGAACATGCAGTAGCAGCAGGTGTTGAGCAGGAACATGGGGGTCTATATGTGACTTCAGTCTCAGATCCAGACTCTGCAGCTCCAGAGGCTGAAACACCTGCAGAAAGAGACAAGAGAGCACAAAACTACGAGAGAGAGATGCTGAATCAGTAACATGCACTGATGGGACATGAATGCATTGAGATGGAGAGAGAGGATGAGGAGCGTTGAGGACCTCAGCAAAGTCTGTATGAACTATCAGCATGTCTGGACACCATCAGGAGACAGAGGGAACATGTGGGTGTTGTCACTCAGGTGAACTGACCCTTCAAACTCAAGCGTCGCTCTCCAATGTACCATATGTTAGCCTCCCTGTTAGCATGCTAGCAAGCTAACCAGACCAGGCGCATCGTGTTTCATTCATCAACTGTTTTAACTGAACCCCTCAAACACTGATATCAAACTGCAGTGATAAGTGTTACCTTGATGGGTTTGGTCCCTTCCACCAGAACCTTTCCGTGCATCTCCTCCATAGCCAGACAGGCCTGGGACGACTTGGCGAACTTCACATAGCAGATCCCTTTGGACTCTTTTGTCTGTTTGTCTTTCACCACCCAAACGCCCTGAATGTCCCCGAAGGCGGAGAAACTCTCCCACAGCTCATCCTCGGTGATGGACCGACTGGTGACGGCGAACAGCCGGCTGTTGGGAGGGTCGTCCAGGTTCTCAGTCGCCTGTTTAGACGGATATTCCTCCATGTTTGGTTCCTGCTCGGCGGCCGTTGGTGCTGCATTCAAGCGCTCTGCGGAACTTCCAGCTTCAACGTTGAACTACTCGAAAAGAAGTAACGCAGAGATCCAAAAGACGGCTACTGGTCGTGAATCGTGAGTAGGAAGTTTACATCAGTCGTATGATTTAATCTTTTTAATGTGTTGGCCACGAGTTGTTTCGTGATTTACGATTATCTTGGCAAAAGGTAGTACTTTAGCTGGTAATTCCCACAGTTTTGAAGCGGTCAGTAGAGCTAACAGTAGTAGAGAGTAGAAAAAGCTAGTGAACGTTTACTGCCACCTACTGTATGAAAGATGTAATAACACTCTTGTTCTCGGTTGGTGAAGGTTACAAAAGATGCAGCAGAAAGTTTATGTAACTCAGCAGTGATGGAGGAAGTATTCTTTACTTCACTGAAAGGTCCATGTGACTGATGTATTATTTTACATTATGTCATTAGATTATTGTGAGTCATGCCTTAAGCGGAATTTTACAGGTGATTTGTTGTTGGTTGAGATGAAGCTTTTATAGGACTGCAACTAATGACTATTTTCATTCTGGGCATTCTGGGCTAATCTGTTTATTATTTTCTTTACTTGTAAAATAAATGTAGTGCAGGAATAAGTACAAGATATCCCTTTGAAATGCATTAGAGCTGAAGTACACGGTGGCAGGAGAAGAAAGTACTCAAGTAAAGTTGAGTACCTCAATTTTTTCTCACAGCACTTTGAGTAAATGTACTTAGTTACATTCCACATAGAAAAATATTTAAATATTTGTCAACAATAACAATATATGAATGGGCTGTATGAAATAACTATATTTTATTCATATATTGGATTAAGTATGTTATGTCATTTACCCACATAACATATAACACATCAGCTGGTGATATGGTGTCAGAGGCTTGTGACTTGTGTGTTGGGCTGGGCTGAGGGTCTAAGGAATGATCTATATCTGTGCCACCATATGCCTGTGTATGTATGTGTTTATAGTAACTGCTGAGTGACCCCCTTGAGGGCAAATGCTTATATTGTAATAGCTTTAGAGCTTTATTGTTGTTGTGGCACAAACATAAATTAAATCTTGCAGACTCAGGCTTTTCACTGTGAATCTAATATAAACTTTTATTGATCTGTGTGAATTTTGCCAACCTTCTGCAACTGCATTAAGCAGTATAGGGTATAGGATTATGAAGTCTTACCAAGTCACCTCAATTGAACCTGAAGGGCACTGTGACTTTTGAAGTTGTGACCTTAACTTTAGCTGTCTTCTTTCAGTCTGAGGACACTGTGGTGACCTGTTAAAAAACAGCTCAAGCTCCATCTGTTTAAACTTCATTAATTACTTATTTTTATCAGTTTATTTATTACTCTTATATTTCTCCTTATTCCATGCTTTGATTTTGTCTTTTATTTCCATAAACTTTGTGACGTCTGCTCTAGAGGTTTGCTTCAGGTTTAAACTTTTACTTTACCATTACTGAATTACTAAATTCCTATTATTTGATACTAAAATACATAGACCTGAGAGGCATTCTGAGACCAGATATAGTGTGTGATTTTGGTTGTCATTGTCATTGAAGAGTTGAAATGATGCCTTGTCTCCCTGTTTGAAAAGGTCAGTTACAGTTTTCTGAGGCTATTTTATGTGAATGAATGAATGCATGAATGTCTCAACTTGGCATCCTATTGAAATCAAAGATAATTTACACACTTCTAGAATATCTTGAATATTATATGAAAGCACCAACATGTAGAACCAAAACATCTCACATTACACAGAGAGAAAAATATGAAGATATGTTGAGTTTGTTCATATTCCCAAAATCTAGGAAGTGGAATATAATTGACAAACACAAAAAATCCGTATTAATAAATTAATAGATACTTTAATTTGTCCATATTAACAGTAAATTAATGCACATTTTCCTGGACTCATGTGTCTCCTTATACGGCTGCTTTTACTCCACAAAGGAAGCTGGAAAATGCGGCATGAAGCGGGGACAAGCACCAAAATACACTTGTCGCTTCCTTCCCTGGATCCTTGTCTCATCTCCTACTGGACGAGCGACAACTCTAGAATATTAAATTTGAAAAATGTGCTTCAACCGTGTTTATTTGAATTTATATCCCCAAAGCAAGCTAATATCCAAAGAAATTTTAAGCATTAATTCAGTAAAGGAAACATCTCTTGAGGAAATTGCACCCGCCCGGAGTGACACGTGATTGATGATGACGTCAAAAGCCGGCGCCTCTAAAGTGGACTGACCTTCTTTACGACCGACAGAAAGCCGCTGATCGGCCGAGAGAAACGGCACCGGAGTGATTTTAACCCCGCAGATTTTAATCAAAAGGTAAACTTCTATATTTCCTCTTGATCTGTTATATCAAAGAGAGATCGGATTTTTAATTTTTGTTGTTGAAAATGATGCTGAAATACGATGAGGGAGATGCTGAGTCCTAACGGTATTTTCTCGCTAACGTTGGCGGCCATGTTGGTGAATAGCTCGGCTGCTCTCTTTGCGTTAACTAAGATCAGCCTAAACCGTTATTCGATATTAAAGTGGTAATATAATGTGAGATTGTGTAATTGTTTGACAGATTTATATCTAAGGTTGCTGGTCTCCCCTGGGCTAGTTAGCTAACACTGCAGCGTTGAGATCCGGACGCCGACATTGAAGCATCCTTGACAGCCGGGCTGGGTCACACATCCCCGGTTAAGCTTACGAGCAGGTTAGCAAGGTCAAGCTAACGGTAATGCTATAACTCTGTGACCTGTCAAACAGAAAAGGTGTGTGTTTAAGTCCCACATTATCTGTCAGTGAGTTCAGTTTGTTAGTGGCAGTGGTGAATGTCCTTGATGCTTCATGAGAAGGATGTGAGCCGGTAACCCGCCATGTTGGAGCCTGTATGAGCTGTCACATATAAGCTAACTTTACCTCCACGTTTACTCAAATAACAATATCAAATATCCTCCCCATTAGATGTAAAATGACAGTTATATGTTATATAAATCGAGATCCAGCTGCTACCGTCCCTTCAGTCATGCTCGCTGTTAGCTCATTATAAATACGTTAACAAGTCATTTAGTTCTAGATAGTTTATCTAGTTCAGATATGACAGTTGTAAAAGGTGTTGTAATACATTTGTAGCCAAGTTTTCCAATCAATAAGTGTCACATTTGGCTCAGTTGTCGGTCCTGGTTCTGGTCTTGGTCCAAACCGGTTACGCCAAAATGTGTCACCCGTGTTAAATGATTCCCGGCGATATTAAGACTTTATTTTAAAACACAAAACAACAAAGTGAAACAACATTATTTTAAAGTGGAACCGTCCAATGATTGTAGATGAAAGTCGAGCTGATTCAGCGGAAGTTAATTAGCTAGTTATTAATGTTTTATTAATGTTTTTCCTGAAGAGAGGAGGAAACACACCGCTCAGTCCTCTGTGTCCACACACGTTTAGCTAAGTCCGTTAACGTTGGCTCGTTTTAAACTCATTGGCCCTCACACTGTTAAGACAAACCTTATTTACCGGACAAACCTGGCAGCTTCTCTAGTGAAGTAACCGGAGCTGAAGCTGCCTGAGCTCCGCAGAATGAGGCGCTGTGAACCGGAGCGATGGGAGCTTTTAATGCGGGTATGATGCGGTTTCCTGTCCTGGTTTCTTGTTGGATTTCCTTCACATGATTTCGGCAGGTTGCCAGAGTTCAGGGGGAAATCACGACCTGTGTGAATGCAAGGTTAAAAAAAAAAAAAAAAAGCGGTGCTGCAGGTGCAGAAAGTTTTCACCTTACACGACCTTCACAAGATGGCGCCGGTCTGACTGGGACAGAGAATGAGCTTCCTGCCGTAAACTCAGGTCTATGAATAGAAGATGGGCAGTTTTATTTATGGATCTAAACCCACACACATTATTGACAGAGTATGGCTAGATAGGATTTATATTTAGATTTGAACAATTTGTCCTAACTACACTCTTTTTCTTCACGTTGTGTCTCCCCAGCTGACTATGGGAGACATTGCCAAGGGAAAGAAGGCTTTTGTCCAGAAGTGTGCCCAGTGCCACACAGTAGAGGAGGGGGGCAAGCACAAGGTGGGCCCCAACCTCTGGGGTCTGTTCGGACGCAAGACCGGCCAGGCAGAGGGCTACTCGTACACAGACGCCAACAAGAGTAAAGGTCAGTTCACGAGTGGTCACATGAAGCTTTAAATAACATTGGATATAGATCAGGTGAAGACAGGCATCACTGTCTGAAGCTGACATCAAGATACGTAACAGTTTCTGTGTAATGGTACATAACTACGAACTGTAGAACATTTCACAATTGCAGTTGATGTAATGACGAGAAACATGGTCTAATATTTAATTAGAGTATATTATACATAATATAACAACATGATTTAAAGTTATATTTTGGGCTACAACTAATAATTACCGCCATTATTAATTAATGTTTATTACTTCTATTTATTTATTATTGGTATCTTCAAATTTTTTTCTCAAACAAACAGCACATAACTCAAAAGATATTACATTTACAATGATAACGAAAAAACAGCAGTAAATCCTCACATTTGAGAAGCTGAACCCAGATGATAAATTAACTTTGATTGATTAGCTTTGTAATCATGTCAGCACCAGTGAGATTAGCAGTTTGTTCACAAGGCTTTAAAAGACAAGCTGTTGGTGGAACTTGGCCACAAATATCTGATTTTTTTTTTTTTTTTTATCCTTCTAGCTTTTAAGGTGACATCTTAGTTGACTCGATTAAATCATTTATCCAGCTTATCATCACTGACCGTCTGTCTGTTTGCAGGTATTGTGTGGGGTGATGACACCTTGATGGAGTACCTGGAGAACCCCAAGAAGTACATTCCAGGAACCAAAATGATCTTCGCTGGCATCAAGAAGAAGGGAGAGCGCCAGGACCTCATTGCATACCTTAAATCGGCAACATCATGAGCTAGTCATAAAAATAAGAATATTTAATGTCATTTTATTGTATTTTCTTTGTTTATTTTTAGGCTTGCACACGCTAAATACACGGTTTTATGTTTAGTCATTTGCACAGAAGGTTAATTTATGTTGTCTAGGGTTATAAAAGTGACACATCTTGTAAACCAGTGAGTTTACAGCAAGTGTCACTTCATCTGTAATGTCAGGGTGCGAGCAGTCATGACTGAACATAAAAGTGCTGTCTGTTTTGGTTTTGTCGATCTGTATTTTGACTGAAATAACAGCAAATTAATCACATGATGTAAAATTTAAAATGATAGGTTGCCTGACCTGTCACTCATTCTGTTTTCCATGACAACACCTGTCCATCCCATCTGTAAAACTATAACAAAGTCATCTAATATCGGTTATGTCAGATTGAATGGGTGGAAGTCTTTGGATTTTTGGTGGTTAACTGGTGCTGACTCTCGATCTACTCCCAGCTTTCAGGTCAACTGGAGTTTCTAACTTCACAAGGAGTGACACAGTGTGAATTATCTGCACTCCCTCTTATCAGTCCTTTATAAATTGGTGAGCAGAAACTCACACTTGCCATGAATGCTTGTTAGGTTCCACACACTGAACATTTTGTCTTCTAAAACATTTGGACAAAAGGTGTTGTTGTATTGTATGATCCCTAACAGACCTGATCTGTTAGGTTACTGAAGCAGCCCCTCTGAGCTCCTGTTTTTACCTCCTGCCTCTCATTAGACTCAGTATGAGTTTTTTAAACATTGTATTAAGAGTGATGCACTGTTATCTGCCTCTTTACAGCTAAGAATTGTGGGGTATGAATTTTTATGAATGCCTTCAATACCACCACCATGCTGAGCTCTGTACAGTGTGAAATCAGCTGGCATACAATCACCATGCCTAACAATATTGTGGAGCTACTGTAATACATAGAAAACCATCAAGGGCACCATCTGGAGTGAAGGAAGATTTTTGTTATTTACCTGGTTTCACAGGCCTGAAAGAGTGTCGTTATAACTTATTTTATTGTGATCTGACTGCATCTGTAAAATGTTTTGATGGGGCTGCTGCTCTTGGTGTACACAGCAGTATACTGTATGCACATAAACCATATTGTAATGTGGAAGCTATGTTGTGTAGTTGTGTTCAGGATGAATGAAGGATCGATTAAACAAAAAATGTCCTAAAATACAAACCGGACTTGTCTCTTCATTTCAAGCTGTGTTTTTCTCTCTCCTCATAACAGTGCCTGTAAAATCCAGAGTCTGATAATACAAGTTCTTTTGACTTGAGTGGGATCAATGTCAGACGAGAGCAGATCAATCCTACAGTTATCAGTTATCTGATGTTAACTGAGGGAACAATGACACCAAATGCTGAATGTTCTTGTGACACATGAGCTCAAAGTATGTCAAGAAAACAAATTTTATTGGTGCAAAAGGTCAAATTCCCTACAAATGAAATATAATTAAACATTTGCTCCATTTATCTTTAAATTGTATCTTTATTAAAACGTTTCTTCATTTGAGACCAGACCAGAATTCTACATTTCGATCTCTGCAGCTATAATAAACAGATTTATTGAAAAGAAAAGGACCCTAAATGCTCAATGCTCTTCAGTTTTTTTTTTGACCTTCAGTTTCTTTTAATCAAACCAGGGTGTGTTAAACTTCAAACTTTCTTTTTTTTCAATGAATCCTCTAATTGGAGTCTTAAATATTTCCTGTTTATAACTCTTGGAGCAGATTAGAGCTCGACTACGACCCCTGAAAGTGACATTTTCTGTCCTTTCATCCTTGATCGTGAATGGAATTCACTTGTGGCTGAGTTGGACTTGAGTCACACCTGTTCATATACTACATATGTTATATAATCCTCCACTTCTCCTGAAAGCGTTCTAGGAACTGATCCAGCAGAGGGCAGCTGAAGTCCTGCACCCTGACTGGATCAGTCTGGATCCTCTTCAAACAATCTGCCTGCTCGCTGTCTGGATACAGGACGATGAGATGGTGACATTTTATGTACCTGCAGTTACTGTGCATGCTTTCTTTATATAGTGCAGTGCATGTTTATTTATCTATAAAGTATCTCTGGTCATCGCATTGGTTTTAAAAGTCTGTTTCTTTAAGTAGCCTCTGGTATGTTTGTGTAATATGAAGAATGTAAAGAAGCACAGCAGACAGATTCATGGGACGTTGGTAACACCTGGTAGTCACTGTACATATTACAATTTTTTTTAAAACTGACTTTTTTTTTTAAAGACAAACACAGTTGTAATAACCGGCACAGGAAATAGGACCAAGAGACAGTTTAGTTAAGCTGACTGGCAGCAACAGGAAGGCAGGGATCAACAGGTGGCGCCAGCCAGCAGGAACAAATAAAGGTAGTGAGGCCACGTAGACAACCTGGGACAAGGACAGGTGTGCAGGCCGAGAGATCAGGTGGCAGGTAAAGGTAAGGATGAATATCAACCTCTATATCTATATCAGGATAAAAACGCTGCGTCATCAATTTGTATCATCTAGTTTCACAAGGAGATCTCAAACTATATTTGCAAGAACATCTAGAAAACGAATCAGTGCAAAACACAACACATGACACAACAACCAAAGAGTCTCTTCAGGACACCACTGTCACAAACAAAATGAGCAGATTCCAAGAAAATAATCAGCATAATTTTTTTTACAATTTCCTCCAATACAAAGAGGACCATAAGAGCTAGGAATAGTTTTATGTGGATAATTAAAATGAATGAGGAGGGTGGAGAAGTTATCAGGGCAAATATCACAGCAATTACGAGTCAGACTCCGATGGTCCGAGTGGGTGTTTCACAATGAAACGCCTGTTATGACACATTTTGTGTTCAAGGACAAAAGTGATGATTGTGCGATGTTGTAAGTGCTGATTGGAAAACGGAAACAGTTACAACAAAGTTATATATGAAATAAGTCATGTTCATGTTGAGAGAGAGAGCTCGGCTTTATCAGTTTGATTATAAAGAGAGAAAGCAGCATTTTATATTGTGTTATTGAATGTGTGTTGGAAAGAAAATCAATAAATAATAGGTGCTAAGTTTTATTGAAAATGACATCAATGGAATTTTAAAACAGCAATGTAATATAGAGAGGCATAACATGATACACACACACACACACACACAGCGAGCTGTAAATGAGGGTCTCCCTTTTGAGATATAAATACAGCTGACATATGACCCAAATACAGGATTATGGATGGCAAACAGGTGTTTGTGTGTGTGTGTGTGTGTGTGTGTGTGTGTGTGTGTGTGTGTGGAGGTTCACCATAACTCTGCTGGCAAAGACGATAGAGAGACCTCAGTATACAACCCTGATTTAAGCTGTGTGAAATACAAATAAAACAGCATTTTGACTCAAAAGAAAACAGTACAAAGACAATATATTTAATGTTTGATCATCAGCTTCATTGATTCTTGTAAATATCTGCTTCTTCTGAATTTGACAGCAGCAACATGTTTCAAACAAGTTGGACAGGAGCAACAAAAGACTGAAAGTTGTGGACTGATTGAAAACACCTGTTTGGATCCTTCCACAGGTAAACAGGTTCATTGGTAACAGGTGATAGGATCATGATTGGGTCTGAAAGGTTCATCCTGGAAAGACTCAGTCGTTCACAAGTGAGGACGGAGAGAGGTTCAACACTTTGTTGTATATGGTTGTATACAGGAGATTAATACATGGACTCAGGAACACTTGAGAAAACTGTTGTTGGTAAACACAGTTTGCTCGTAAACAACTACATTCTGTTTTTATTTAGGTTTTAACACAGTGTCCCAACTTTTTCGCAATCAGGGTTTCATATCTGAGGTCACATGAGGCCTTAGATAATATGATTGTCACCAAGGTAGACAAGTTTATATCAACATTAAAACAGGAAATTACAGTGCTGCTGTGACTAAGCGCACACACACACACACACACACATACACACACACACACACACACACATTATCACCTGAATCTGCAGCTCCCCTTGGTTTTATAGCGCTTTTCAGTGACTTTCAGCTTCAGCTTCACTGTTTTGTGTCAGCAGACACAGTTAGAGAGTAGTTAGCAGTAACTGGGGAACATAATGGATGAAAAGACAGATATTTCCATCAAGAGTTGGTAGAGACCAAAAACAGAGCTAAAAGAGAGAGAATATTGGACTTATCGTCAGTTGGACAGTTCATCATATCAAATAATAAGGCAATTATATGTACATTTTGTGTTCACAACTTGTTCCCATCGCCCAAAGTGGCCAAAAACAATCAGATATTGCAGGTTTAACCAAAGTAATTCCATGCCATGCATTGTGAATTTCAAACACCGGTGTACATGTGTGAGCTGAAAATACAGTACGGGGTATATTTGAAAAACTTACAGTATATTGTGTATATATATTCTAAATGTATTTAACTAGTTGGTTTGTAACAGCTCACTTTCATTTCAGCATCCTTGAACCTTCACACAGTAAAAGAACCAGTGAACCCAAATCAGTTTTTCATCAGGCTGCAAACACAGTTTTCAGCTCGTCCTCACATGAATTAAAGTAGCACGAGTTCTGCATTGAGTGCTATTAAACACATCATGTCACTAATTGCTCTGAATTGAGCTCATTAAACTTGTGTTCCCAATTTATAGCCTGTTGCGCTTGTGACCATCCTCAGTTTATGGCTACTGGGACACATTATGTACTGCACTTAATATGATCTACTGCTTCTTCAACATCCTGGAAGAAATAGTTTCTGTGTCTCCACTTCTGTCAAGCCGATGATGTTCCAGTGAGCCGAAGGTACTGGTGGAAAAATATAAGGTGTTTGCCACATGTGGTCATGTTAGTACAGTTATATATCTGACCACCGAATGGCACTATTGTCCACACAATCTACTGACGCATGTGATGCATTTTTCAATTTTACTTATGAACATTTTCAATTTCTTTTTCAGTTATAACTTTCAATTTAGGCAAGTAGGCTCATTTTCCCTTTTCATCGTTATTACATATGATTTCCTTTAACATTTTTATTGTTGTCACATTTTTCATTCAAAATGCCATCTTGCAATTTCCATTTGATATTTTAATGTCCAATTCCTTCTTTTTAACTTTTAAATATGGAGTCAAATTATTTTTTGTTTATCATTTTCTCTTGTCTTCTTCAATTTAACCTTGAAGTAAAATTTTTCTCCACATATATTGTTACTGACGTTTTGTCATTTTACTCTAGTAATGGTTTAATATTCAACATAATGGACAGTATCCTTTAGGAACTGAAATAATGATGCATTATTTTGGTTCATTCTAAATTTAAAGCTTGTTACCCATACAGCAGGACTGTGGTGTAAACATGGCTGCCTCAGATGGGAAAGAAAACAGAAAGTCTTCAGTGTCGCAGTTCCCAAACATTCCTGGTGATTTCCGATGACCTTATTGGAAATTCTCCCATCAGCCCCTGTTCCAAGCTGGACATTTGCCATGGGAATCAGGCAAATCCAGAGTGCCCCTTTGTTAAACAATTCAGCATCCCTCAGCAGCCGATTTCTAAGTGTCCCGACGTCCGTCTGTCCATCACTGAAGTCTCTCTTGTCCAGCTCTTGTGTTGTAAAGAAAGTCGGTCGGTCAGAAGTGGAAACATGAAGCACACTCAGGTGATTCAGTGTGATCTCTCGTGGTCGTGTCGATGGTGGCTGAGCAGTTCTGAACTACATATGTGAGCGTGAGCAGCAACGTCTCCGAGCTGAATCTTTGAATGGTACAAATTATTATTTTACAGTTTGCACAGGACACATATTACTGATCCATACTAGGGATGTGTCCCGTTCAAGATTTTTGGTCCCAAGCCCAATCCCAAGTTTGACCTGACACTTTAATTATATGTTAATTAAATATGTATCTGACACCTAAAAAAACAGCTGATATCATGAAAGGCAGAATGTGACGCCTAAAACTGACCTGAAGCAATCGATAGAGAGAAGATAGTAATATTAAAACAAGCTCAGGTGATGACAGCGGTCAGGCGGGAAATCCAACTGCAAAAGTCGACGAAAATTTCTGACGTCGTTCAGCCAATTGATCAGGCGTCATGACCTCCCTCAAACTCCGGAGGTCAAATGACAACTGATCTGGCTGAAATTTGAGAGATTTGAGAGAGACAGAACAGACTGTTACAGGTTTTGCATAGTTTTATTTGCAAAGGCTTTTCAAACATATCAGCATTCAAATTATTGAATTGGAATAATAAATATAAAAGTACAATATAGGAAATATCCAACAATTAAAAACTACTCTTGATAATATTAATCACCTAATGGCATTTGGTTAAGTGTCATTTGTTCGGCTCTTGTCTAGCGACCAATTACGCTACAGTACAATTTGCAAACAAAACACACAACCTACATTTCACATTGTAGAGATTGTAGTATATTGTGCTCCAGTCCAGATGTGTATAGCCATAATGTGAAATTACCATAATACAGTGCAGTAGAAACTCAGCAGTAGTCATCCAACAAAACCACATATATGAGAAATGAAAACATAGCCGTTAAAAAGTAAAGAAATGGTAAAATCATGCTGATGTGAAGCTTCATATTCATGTCCACTAATGAACCAGGTGGTCAAACATCTGCATCCAAAAAACAGTGTAGGACAGGCTAAAAGTCAAATAAGCCCAAAACAGGTTAGACTCTTGGATAGACAGCAAAACGATGGTAAAGCGATAATATAGTTCAACAAAATTACGCCAGTTAAGTTCTTGTTACTTCACTTGAAAATGAAGAATTCAGTGCCATTCGACGACAGTCAGTCAGGAAGTCAGCGAGTTTAGGCTCAGTCCACAGGTAAAACTTTGTGCTTGAGGGGTCAAAAAGTTCCCATCACCCCCAGTGTTGTGACTCCCACAGATGTAAGGCTCAGTCGTTCATTTCCTGGGTAGATTCAAGGGATGTGAATCAGTCAGACAGGAAGTCTCTGTGGTACAAGAAGTAGACTATCCCAAGTTATCTCACTGGTTGTTTCCCTCAAAACCTTAGATGGAGAAACATTTGTCATGAATCGTTCTTTGAAGAAAACATTTGCTTTAAGTTGCATCAACAGTCCTTCAGAGTGATGAGATCAAATGTGAACATTACAGCTGATGATCTAGTACAAAAATTTCTGCAAAAATGTGTCACTGCAATGGAAAGAAATGACTATTTATTAGTTACAATCTTTTCAGAAAGAACAAATCGCAGTGAATACGTGTTTACTACCAGACTGGGTGGACATGTCTGGAAACCGTAGTGCCTAAAGGTTGAGGGCATCGTGACGAGAACACAGCTTTCATCTTTTTGTGGATCAGCTTGCGGCAACACATGAATGGAAGATTTCTGCTCTTCCTTCAAGATTAAAAAAAAAATTTGTTTGGCAAAATCTGAGTATTTTTAAAGATTGTCTGAAGGGAAACAGCAAGTAAATAGTCACAGCGGTATTTTGCCCATTTTTAATGGTTATCGAGACAAAACAGAAAAAGTTATTGTTCGTGCTTAATGAGCGGGCTCCGACTCCTCCAGCTGCCTTAGATAAGAAGCCAAGCCGTGTGAATTATGTGTTCAAAGGGTCGATCAGGTCTCTGTTTCTTTAGGTGTGTGAGTGCATGAATCGTTCTAAACAGAGAGGTCGTCTGCTCTCGTTCGGCTGCTCGTCCCGCTGGTTTTGCTGAATCTTCGTTTGTCCTTCTGACAGAGGCCTCCGTTCGGGCAAAGCAACAGTCCGTCTGGGCCGCCATTTTGGATCTGAGGGCAGCCGATCTCCTTGCTCCCAGGGCTGTAGCAGGTGGTGTCGGTCCTCAGGTATCCGCCGTCCTGGATCTGATTGTTGCCGGTCTCCTGCCATCCTGGCGTGTAGCAGCTCATCTGGAGGAGGTTGGCCTCCTCCACGGCGGAGGCCATTTTGTGCTTCTCGGTGGCCATGTTCTCTGAGTTTTGCTGGTTGGCCAGACGGTGGTTGGGGAAAGGGATCGGCAGGAAGTGCGAGGAGGTAATCACACACTGGTTGAAGTCTGGAGGTGGGGTTGACGGCGGTGGAGGAGACAGAGAGAGCTGTCGGGCCAGAGTGGCGTTATCAGGGGCGACGGCCTTCGGTGTGAGGAAGAGCCGCCTGCAACGAAGAGTTTCAGCCAGTTAACAGATAATATTAATAACGCAATGTTTTGAATGCACCATGAGCTGCGGTAAGAGGCGGTGGAACAACGGTGTGTCTAATACAAACTTTTTAAAATATTCAATAACTAAATTTAAAAAATGGTTTGATAATAATAAATTAGGTTAAATTTAAGATGACGTTGAAGTTAAAATAGATGGCGTCAATATTGAAAGAGTATTTCTTATTAAATTTCTAGGCGTGATGATAGACCACAAAATCTGCTGGAAACCTCATATGAAACATGTCCAATCTAAACTGTCACGGAGCATCTCAGTCCTGAGCAAAGCAAAACATGTACTGGATCATAAATCACTGCACATCCTCTACTGCTCCCTGGTCTCACCATATCTAAATCACTGTGTGGAGGTCTGGGACAACACCTACAATGTTCACTGCAACCACTATACATACTTCAGAAAAGAGCCATACGAACAGTTCATAAAGCAGGATATCATGATCACACCAACTCATTATTTTTACATCCCCATGCTTTAAAGTTATTCGACCTGGTAGAATATCAAACTGCAATAATAATGTATAAAGTGAGAAACAAGCTACTACCATATAATATTCAGAAACAGTTTTCTCAGGGAGAAGGGGGTTTTAAAATTCCAAAAATCCGTACAACAGGTAAATGTATGTATGTATATGTGTGTGTATATTTGTATATAAATATGTACACAGGTAAGGTAAACTGCTGTATATACACAGGGTGAGGAAAGGCAAAATTAGAAATGTTTAATGTTTGAAATATAGAGAAGGGGCAGGATTAAATAAGTATATACTTCTTCCTCCTCCTTTTCAGGCGTGTAAACGTGTGCAAACTGAGGCAACAATGAAACGCAAATCTCGCTTTGTTTTGTTTATTGTCTTATAATTTGGATATGCTGCTTGTTTGTTTTGTTTTATTTGGGGGTTTTTTTTTCACATGTCTGAAATAAAGGTTTCATTCATTCATTCATTCAATGCGCTTGAAATCGGCTATTAATTCCCAGAAGTGAGCAGCCACATTTCAGGACTACAGGGGTTTTTTCTCATACAATTTGTCCTTATGTCTAATTACAGGAACTAAACACTGAATCACTGAATCCTTAAAATAGTTACAGGACTCTTGATGTGGGAAATGTACTTTAGATGTTTCATCCAGTTCTGCAGAACTAATTCAAAGAGTTTTTCTACAAACATACACCAAACTCTGTACACACAAATCCTTATCTTTCTATCCATAGAAATATCTTTTGCTGTTGATCAATGACCCAAACCCACAAAACCACAACATGAACTTTTCCTAAACAACCAAACAAACAAGTCGGAGTTACGTCTTTATGAAAATGCCTTCATGCTAGAACCATAATAGTAGTTTGGCATCTTTTAGCCTATTAAGGGGATTCTTGAATTTCGTATTGCACCTGCATAAAGTTGAGGGCCTGGTGCCGCATTGATTCCCACACTGACGCATCTAACAGTATCTTTTCATCAGACCCTGCCTGCCTTATAAATGCCCGTGTCTTTTGAACTCTGTGCCTCCAGCTGTAAATTGATAAAATGAGCCTGATAACACAATCAGATTTATGTTCTCTAGAAATTCCCACCACTGTTTTCACATTCTGAATGGTCCCTTTCATGATGAGTAAACAGACTTTTACCTTCCCTTCCCCTAAAAATGGCCTATTTATTACTACTCATAGTAAAAGTTTTAAGACTAAAATTAGTGTCTTCAATAATCAATAAATAAATATCTCAGTATACATCAAAAGAAAAAGTTGATTTTTGTAAGGTCAAAGCAAAGAAAATGAAATCTACCACATCCATCTAAAAATGTAGTTATTTAGCTCGATCTCTGTCTTGTCAAAAAAAAACCCAACAAAGTCTGAAAAAAAAACTAATCAATAAAAGCAGGAAAACAAGATCTTTGGAAATCCTGAAACAGCCTTTTAATTGTCAGTGAGTCAAAAAATGCCTCCTCCCAGAAACCACACCCTGGGGTGGCTTTTAGCTCGGCACAAAAGAAGAAGTTTATGAGGTAGTTTAATTGGTTTGACCTGCAACAACCCGCTGGTTTGTTGCTTTTTTTACTAAGTAATGCTCGTGTTTGAGTTTCTGCAAACCTCAGAGAATTTAACAAACATGCATTTGTGACTTTTTGGCATTTTCGATCTTACAGCATGCATGTTGAGACCACCTGCAGTCACCCACACAGTGAGTTACCTGCAGCAGTGTCTCCAGGCCAGGTGATGCAGCTCGAGCACGCTGAGGACCAGAGAGACGGCGGACACAGCCAGCATGAACACGATGAAGACATTTTTCTCTGTCGGTCTGGAGACGTAACAGTTCACAGGATGTGGACACGGCCAGGCCTGAGAGAGAGGAGGAGGGGGACGGCACGTGACTGTAGGCCTGAATATCCTGGTTTATATGTAGAATTAATTCAGACGGTTCGAGCGTCTGGTTTTACCTTGCAGACGTACAGAGGATGGAGGAAGATTCCATACAGGAAGTACTGGAGACACAGAAACACCACCTGTGTGGAGGTCCAGGCACAGTCAGCATTCATTTAATGTTAGATTTATACAGTGATGGAAGAAGTACTCAGCATCAGATATACAGGACTCATAATGCAGATAATAATGACCCATTTCAGAATAATATATATTATAATATTGGATTGTAATTATTGATGCATTAATGTGTTCATCACTTTAATGTTGCAGCTGGTAAAGGTGGGGTTCGTTTTAATCGCAGTACTCGCCAACATGCAGCCACAGGTGAAAGGTTTTGTCTGGCCAGCAAGGCGTGTGACCGGAAGCCGAGGGACAGGAGGAGAGTGTAGTCGAGGTGGGAAGCAGGGAAACAAGGACGCTCAGGGAGGAAGCAGGGAGGTGGATTTCAAAGCAGTTAGAGCAAGAGGGAAGAAACAAAATTAAAGCTGTATTTGATTTGCTTTTTGATTGATTATGTTTTGGCTATTTGGTGGCAGAAAAACACCACAACAAGCCAAAAAACAGCTCTTAAAAACAGTCAGAAAACAGTGGCTCATTTACATATGCGGCACACGTGGAGCATTGGAACATTCATTTGGAGTCATGTATCTGGTCACGTGATGAATGTCAGTACAATATTCGCTCTACTTTCATCTCTGGTTTGACCTGCAGCAACTCCTCAGTGAAACATCTGACTTTTGGGCTGTGAAATCAGCACTTTCTTCCCCAGCTAAGTTTGCCTGACATTTGGTGCCGGGCATGTGGTGCACAGGCGGTTTATCAGACAGCTGCCTGCTGGGCGCTGAGGCTGAATCATACAGGAATTGTGCCATAAAGCCAAAACAATCAGCTGAGACAGTAGCAGTCGCTCGTACCTCCATGATGCTTCGTATCAGGATACTCAGTATGTAGGTCTGCAGCAGCGCCCCCCTCAGGCGGATTCGACCTGTTGATAGACCCTCTCTTTTTTCCTTTCCTTCGTCCTTCTCTTCTTTCCTCCCCTGTTTCCCTCCTCCTTCACCTCCTCCTGGGTCCTCCTCTCCCCCTCCCTCCTCTTCTCCCTTCTCCTCCCTGCTCCTCCTCTTCTCCTCTCTGCGAACAGTGTGCATGGCGTGGCCCATGTAGATCAGACTGGGAGTGGACACAAACACGATCTGCAGCACCTGGGAGGAGGTCGGCCACATTTATTAATGGAAAACAGTTCAATTAAAAGTTAGTGAGGCTCAAAATTAAAGGAGTCAACCAACAGTTTAGGAAACTCAATGCAATTTTAAACTACTTCACATCACTGCTGAGCATTTTTAAAAACACATTAGAAATATTTAGATGAATCGAAATCTTACTGCACCAAGATTCAACTATGATAATTGTCTTGCAAATTTGTTTTTTTTGTTCATTTTGTTCCCCATGTCAATATTCCAACTCTCAGGACACTGGATGTCTGATCCATACTTCATTGTTTGGTATGTTTTGGTCTTTCATGTTTCAATCAGAGGAGGATTTGTGTTTCAGTGCAGACAGTTCAGTATGAAAATCATTTTACGTTGGGTTAAAACTTGAAGGGGAACGTTCAGTCATGTGGATGCTCTAATATCTGATAGGTGAGAGTCATAATATCTCCACGATGCTGAACAATTAAGTTCATCTTCAGTACTGACATGGAAGGAGAACAGATCTCAGCTGTCATCACATCACATGACAGCAGGTTTGCAGACATTACCCAGTATCGTATATGTGCTATAGGGAAGGCTCGGTCGTAACAAACGTTCTCGCAGCCCGGCTGTTCGGTGTCGCAGTCGAAATCTTCCTGTTCGTCCCCCCACGACGACTCGGCTGCCGTCCCGAGCACCAGGATACGGAAGATAAACAGGATGGTCAACCACACCTGTGGAGCAAAAACAAGAGATGGATCAAACCCTCAGACACAGTAGTGTGGAAGTATAGTAGATACTGTCTGGAAGATATGAAGTTATGAGGAGTGTTTGTATGAGAGCGCCTGTTGAAATGCTATAAAAAGTGTGTGTAGATTTGCAGGAAGACTGAAGTCTGACTGAATTGTCCATTAAACAGAGGTTTTAATTTAGTAATGTCACAACTTTAATTACACCTGCAGATGTTGCTCATGTGTTTAGTTTCAGTAATCAGGGATAATTAAAAAAAAAGGTACACTAAAATAATGCTTGAGGAGAAATGATTTAACAATTGTTTTAGGGATTCTCGTGAGACCCTTTCAAAGATATGAATTAAGGAAAAGATGAAAAGTCATCGATGTTATTTCAGAGTCAGTTGCGTAAGTTATTGTCGGCTGAGAAGCTGAGAGGCGACGGCTGAGCGTCAGCTGCTGCAGAGCGATGCAAGGTATTAAATTAAAATAGCAAATTATCTGATTACCTCTCAGCAAATTCTAACAGTGTTGTTTTTGTTTGCTGAATCCATTTATTTCAATTTTGTTTATTTTGCTGTTTTCACTGTTGATTTTATAGGCGAGGGTTTCGACCCCAGCTGGTGGTGGCCTCCAGTCACGGGTGTGGTCGATGTGTCCCCTCGCCGATGATGGGGATTCGGTTTGTGGTGCCACATTTTATTTCATTATTGTGGCTTTTTTATATGATATGTGGATTTGGTAGAATAACAGTGAGTGGTTGGCTTTTTGCCCATGGTACAACTGTCATCTTTGCTTTTATAGTTTTAGTAAATGATCTTATAAAACATGGCAGATAACCCACACTGACTGTTGAAGCCCTTGTGTTTGGGGCGGTGAAGGACAGATGTTTCCCAGCTGCTCCAGCCTCCAGCCAGATACTGAACCTCAAGTGGCTCCTGATGTTTGTGCCATCGGTGTGTGAGTGAGCGTAATATGGAAAATGAAGAAACATCACTTTGGATTGAATCGCCCCTGATGAACAGGAACCTTACATGGCAGCCTTCGCCATCAGTGTATGAAGGTGTTGTAGTGCATCCTTAAATAATGACTTCATCAAACAAGCAAACTGTTGTACAATGTAAACAAACAGACTCATACTGAGATGAACTTTATATCAGCTCATTACTGGAGGACATGTCAGGACAGTTGTGACAGTGTTTTATTTAGAGAGTGCTTATGTCTGTTTACTTCTTCCAAGTCAGACTGGTGCCACGCTGGCATGCAGTGTGTCCAGTGTGTGTGTGTGTGTGTGTGTGTGTGTTTGTGATGTGTTTGTGTCATACCTTGCCGACAGAGGTAGAATGCTCCTGGACTTCCTCCAGGAAGTTTCCCAGCAGGCTCCAGTCGGCCATGATCGATTACACGCTCAGCTTTTCAGCTCACCTGTCGATTATCTCTCGGCTCTGCAGGTACGAGATTCACCTGAGGAACAGGGAGCGCACACGGGTTGTTGCATGGTGTATTTCCTGTTTTATTTTGTAGACTAACATCTCCTGTCACTTCAGTTCCTGCCCTGGTGTTTCTTCCCCAGTCATGATTAACCACACCTGTCCTCCTCCACCTGCCCCTGGTCTTTCCCTTAGTCAACCCCATATACTCCCCTCTGTTCTCTTTTCTTGTCTTTATTCTGCCTCATTGCATTTCAGTATTTCACAGTGTTTGACTCTGGTTTCTTTGGATTTTGCTTCATTCTCTGGTTTTTGGGTTTTATCTACTCCCTGTTTGGATTTGTTAACTTTTTTTTTTTTTTGCACTGATATCTGTTGCATGACTTCTTGGCCTCTCAGTAAAGATTTTGTCTGATCATTCCAGAAATATTACACAAGTTTTATGTATGAGCTGATAATGTCATGAAAAAGACTTCAGTCATGTGAGTGATTCCTGGAGAACTTTACTCATACATACTTTCTAAGATTGAGTTATTTTCCATATTTCCCAGAATGCCTTTCAACAAAGCCAGAATAAAACAGTGTGAAAATGTTTTTAGCAAAGGAAAAGCAAACAGCCTGTCAATGCCAACCACCATTAAATGTTCATCACCTGTTATCTCCATTAACCAACAAATAGTCACATATCAATAGTAGATGGAAACTAACATTCATTTAAATTTTCTTTTTCCAATTTATTAGAATGTTAGAAACAGTTTGTTCTGGTTGTTACTGTAACTTGGCTGCTCAGTGTGTGTATGTGTGTGTTCTTGTATTATCTTGACCCTGTGACTCTCTCTCTCCGCTCGGCCCTGACCCCATTAATAAAAATGTCTGTGCCCATGTCTCAGTTTAGCTTCACTCTCGGTTCCCACACCCCGTGCGTCTGTCTCTGGGGAAGGAAAACTTGACGTCCACTGTAAACACACAGTCTGTCACTGTGGATGTGTATGACTGTGTTTGTGTGTACAGTGTGTACTACTACTATTTTTTCTCTATAAAATACAAGCAAGGCTGGAAGTTTAAAGCAGCTCCTAGAGGTTTCAGTGTTGAGTGCACCCGACAATATGAAAAACAAAAAGAAAAACAATATAATGACTATTTTTCTGACTCTTGGACGCAGTAGTGGATTTAAGCTGTGGAGGATTTAAGTGTTTGTCCTGAGAGTGTTTGGTTTCATGGTAATCTGATTCAGACATTCCTGCGACGTTTATGCTTGGTATTTATGACTTATTTCATAGTGGTGACATACTGCCAACGTTTACTTTACTTTGAATGGCGTTTTGTTGGATGCAGAACAACCGGCAGAGTTTTTAAAGATGTCTGAAACAGATCATCCAAGGTAGTTTTCTTATTTGTTGCTCATAGCTTGGAAAACGTTGATATGCACAACTGTGGGTATTTAATGCAAGAAATCTGTAGCCCTTTGTACAATGCAGATTTTTTTTGCCTTAGTTTTTGTTGCATGCATTGAAATAAGATGCACAGTATGTCTTCTAGCTGCGCTGCGTTCAGGTCTGTCAAAGTTTCTGCAGAATCATCACAGAGAAGCTTCTCTTTTAGTTTTTAAAGAAGCTTCCCTCGAGCGGAGGGAACTCATGTTTAGTGACATACTGTATCCTGATTCTATATCTCTTCCATGTCTGTGTCATGTATGAATGACTTCAACCTTTATTTCTAATCCTCTTACTGCATGGTTTGGTTTTTAAAGGCTGGTTCAAAAGACCGGCATAATTTCAGCCTGAGGGAAAAGACATAAAACCTCTTTTAAAATCTGATCCGAGACTTTTTTTGATGTTGTTTGATATTTTTTTTGATGCCCTTCCCTTCCTGTTTTTGTGGAACCCGATGACTGAGCAAACTGTGTGTGTGTGTGTGTGTGTGTGTGTGTGTGTGTGTGTGTGTGTTTTATGTCTTTCACAAGTGCCCCCTGAATCATTAATAACAATATTACTTCCTTGTATAGACTTTCGCCTGACCTTTGCATACACGAGTGTGTATAAATGTTGGTGTGTGTGTGTGTGTGTGTGTGTGTGTGTGTGCGCACCCATTATCCAGCACTCAGTATTGTTCTGCATCCTGTCTTGATAACGGCCACACAGGACCTCTCTCTCTTTCCTCAGCTGGTTTACAATAATAAATGATGAACCGTTGACATCGCTCTGACTTGAGGATGTTTCAAATCCGATAAAAAACTATATTTATAACTTTCACTATTAATCTTCCACAGTTAAAGGTAATAGGTCAACGTGATAAAAATCTGCGACATGAGTCAAAAGCAGGGGAGTTAATTTAGAAACAAGACCAACAAATATTTCAAACATTTCCATCTTTTCCTCCTGAACACAACCCTGGGATTGAGAACATTTTCTACTCAGTAAAGCTCTTAAAGCTCTTTCATAAACACCCGCCGTCTCACACTACTTCCTGAAACGTTTACAATTTGATAATCTGAGCTTTTTTGTTTGTCAGATTGATTTTTTTTTTTACCCCAAACTGAGAGGCTATGGAAATTGAAAGTGATGAAGCATCTGCAGAGACCCTGCCCTCCACCTGTATTCTCTTATTTCGCTGTGTTCGAGACGTTTCTGGGCGTCAACCCTCGGACAATGAGTGCGTAGCTTCCAGCCAATAACAGTGTGAAAGGTGTGAGGGTGGGACTCACAGGTGGATCAGAAGCACACGTCCATCTGGTGTTGAGCGGTGAGGACGGGGCAACTTTGAATGAACAAACCACAAAGGACAAATCCAACTTATTCTGTCTTAAGTAAAAGTAGATATTGAAGATTGAGCTCATTTGAGCGACTTTATATCCTGTCAGCTGCTTTCATCTCCAGCGATGAGCATCAGATTCTATGACATCATCATATGTTTGTAGCATCGCTCTCGTGTCAGAACCACATATCTCTAAAATGTTTTCATGAGCTCAGAAAAACTGTCTGTTTTCAGTTATGTGACGATGCATTTTCCAGCTGATCCAAGAGGGTTTTTAAATAGTTTGTTCAGCTTAGAGAAGGAAAACTTCATCCTTTAGCAGAAATATTCAAAATGCAACAGAAGGGTATGAAAAATTGTAATTTGACCCTGAAGCTGTCAGAAATATAGAGCCCTGAGATAAAAAAGTATGGTTATATAAAATGGAAATACTCAGGTAAAGCGTATGCACCTTGAATTTGTACTTCAGTACTGTAGTACTTGAGTAAATGTAATTAGTTACATTCCACCACTGGCTGTTTCAGAGTAGTTTTCACTGTGACAGAAATCAAATTAAGATTGAAACGCTGAACAGATAAAAAGCTGAATCAAATAGAAATATGTGAAATGTTGAATATTTAAGTAAATCTTTCGTGACTTTATATTTAAAAATTAGAGCATAAAGGTCTGAAGTTCTCGGCAGAACGTTGTGTTAACGAATCCACACACACACACGCACAGATCACATTTACCTGAGTTAGGGCACAGAGGCAGGTAGATGGAGTTTGTTGGCCTGAGAAAATCTTGATGAAGCTGGTGAAGTGTTTGCTCTCCTCTTCCTCAGCCGCTCTTGTTGAGGTGCCTTTGAGCCAGGCACTTCTTCCACTGATGCTCAGCGGCCGGCAGCAGCAGATGTCTTCCAGTTGTTAAATGTGTATCACCGACTTCTTCTAGCTGCGAGTTAGTGCGTTGATGTCCAGCTTGAATCTGAACCTGAGGAGGCTTCAGACTCTGAGACAGATGAACAAATGTATGAAGAAAAGCTGAGTGAATTCAGTTGAGTTGTCGGAGAGACAGTCGGTCCAGCAGCAGACAGATGAGAACAGTTTGTGTCCAGAAGTCTGAACTGAAGTATGTGTGAGACTGAAGTTTGTACCAGCCCTCCTTCTCTCCCTCCCTCCCTCCCTCCCTCCCTCTCTCCATCGTCTACATCTCCAGCAGAGGAAGTGGGCCTGGTGCCTCGCTGCCTGCTATTCAACTCTTATGTATGTGCATGTGTGTGTTTGTGGTGTCTGGCATCTAAAGGAAGTCTGATATTGTATTAGGACACAATGGCTGCAGGTCCCAGTCGAAGTCCATTCTTCTCCATACGTCTCTCTTTGTCTCTGTTTGGTCACTTTATTATCCACAAACAGCAGTTTAGACCTTCCATCCAATCTGCGGGGCTTGAATTTAGTTTCTGTAAAAGTTTTGCTTTTTGCAAATTTCCAAAAAGTCAGTAAACCAATCATTTAATTATTGTTCCCGTCAACTCGTGCTAAACACAGATATTAATACTAATAATAGTGCAGACAGCAGCAACTCTTTTGTAACTCTTCATTGTCGCCTTTCAGTTAAAGAAATGGTCTGACATTTCGCATCATCTTATTAAGTTTTATAAGAAGTTTTTTGTGAAAAAATAACAACCTGTGGTTTTAGCTGGCAGCTGTGTGCTGGACTAGTTATGTGACTGTATCTTCATATGAAAGTGGTATCAATCTTATTAATTAAAGGTGCAATATGTAAGAATTTTAGTTGAAAACATTTTTCAAGAACTAAAATTAGAATCAGGAAACAGAATGTGAGGAAATTACAATTTTGACATCATGTGAAAGTCGTCCACGTCGGCCCGTCCTGTCTCATAATCCCACTTTGTACCTCAAGAGGTGATAGTGTGATAGTGAAGCTCAGGGGTCCAGAGGTCACTGATGACTGACGCCTCTCCTGTCCCTGTCTGAACTTGTGTCCGATCACCCGGCTCCGGTTCTGGTGCCCATTTTGGTGCAGCTCGCCACCAGCGTTCCTCTCTGGGTCCCCCCGCCCCGGCCTGAAAACCTCCCCACAGTCCAGAGCTCAACAACACACCCACACTCCCCCGGTGTGTGACAACAGCTGTTGTCTACTGAACATTAAGAAAAGGAGTCATCATTTACTTTAGGAGCCTTTCTGTAATCACCCTCTTTTCCAGCCAATGTTATGTGATCATTCATCATTTTTTTTTAAATTTCCTTGTGCATCCATTCACAGTTTTTAGCTGAAAATGAAAAAAATGGACATACAGTATAAACAGCGCTGCTTCTGGCCTTTCTGACAAAATCAGAAAAAATGCCAGAGTAATTAGGTGTAATGCTCCAAACAGCGTCTTTATTCATTAAAGAATACTGCAGCATGTCTTCCAGGTCACAGGAGACTCTCTCGCTCTCTCTAAAGTGCAGTAAAGTGACAATAGTCCGTGACTGCTGGACGACAGAGGGGTTAAATACGGTGACACAACTTTGCCCGTGGCTTCTTAAATCTGCATGAAAAATGTATAGTGGTTGTGGCTTTCTTCCAGAGAACTTGTGATTGTGTCAAATGCACACTGGTTTCCTCCAGGCCTTTATCAGCGAGTGTGTTGCAGCGCAGAACAGAGTTCCTCTCGATTCATCTGAAACAGCGGTTACTCCATGTGACGCTTCAGAACATGGTGATGAACAACAATACATAAACAGAAGCTCTGCAGTTTCTACCAAATGCACAAAAAATGATTGTGTTGTATTGAACCGGTTGAGCTGTGGCAAAGTCATTTCCTCATTTCCTGATTGTCTGTAACACTGAATTAACACTCCTTAAAAATGAAGCGATGCCATTGTTCATGGTCTTTCATTAATCTCAATTTGACTCTCAGCCAGATCTCATTAAAACGAGCATAGTGACCGTCCTCAGGGATAAATAAGGCAAATAAAACACTGGAGAGCTGTGGATTCATGAAGAGATCGTTTGGATAAAAAGCCTTCCTTATTGCAACTCGTGACCTTTTCATCAAAGCTGAACTTCAAACAACAATTTATGCTCACCCGCAGCATCTGCAGCATTAAAAGTTTTTATCTGGCTCCAAACAGCCTCAGGTGATCAGAGCTTCTGTCAACTGTAACAACATCACATCTGTCATCCTCAGGCTGTTGGCTTTTATTTGTCTTATTTGTCACACGCATAGTTTTACAATAACTCACATTTGATTAATTTAAAACAGACCCATCAGGGATTTTTTCTTATTACATTCTGCTGGATATATCATTCAATTAAATTCTTTTTGATATATCTATTATATTGTTTTAGTTTATTTTATTCAATATTTGCAAAAGTAATAACTCAAATAAAACCTAATATAATGGAAAGGATTAAAGGATGAAATAAGAGTTGGTGCTGGTGAGATTAAAAAAAACAAAATGGGTTTATGAAGACATCCCACCCAAAAAAGTTTAGAGAGAATTTTACTTCAAACCAAATACAGTGGCGAAAAAGTCAATCAAATAATTCCTCAGTTGAAAGACAGTTATTTGACAATGTTTTGCATATTTTTAATTTATCAATCAAAGCTTCCAAACTTTCATTGTCTCGAACTTTTAGGATGAGGATTTGCTGCATTTTCTTGTAAAGTGAATATGTCAAACAATTTAAAGACGTCAAACTGGCTGCTGGGAAATTGATAAAACAATCAAAGCATCAATTGATAATGATATTTTTTCAGCCCCAGAGCTAAACAAATGATGCTTGACGGTTTCTAAAGCCTAAGGCAGCGTATAACTTACTGGACTCCAATGAATCATCTCTTGTTCTGTTTTGAAGGAACCAGAGATAGTCGATGATTTAGAGACACACAGAGAGTGTGAGCACACTTTTAGTTCTTGTCATCATCACCACATAAGTGTGTGTGTGTGTGTTCGTGCACTTCAGTGTGTCTCTGCATGTATCACACCTCTGTTATCATGTTGCATGAAGCTCAAGAGAAGGACGATAACATACCTTTCCTTAAATGAACACACACAAGCACACACACATGCAAACGATGTGCACACACTCTGGCTGACCTCTCTGCTGTATTTTTAGGAAGCGCTCCATTGGTGTTACAGTGCACACCAGCAGGGTGGGTTTATCTGAACCTCAGCACCTCCTCTGACACACAGCTGACAGTCACACCAGAGAGAGAGAGAGAGAGAGAGAGAGAGAGAGAGAGAGAGAGAGAGAGAGAGAGAGTTTTGTTAATTGCAAATTTAAATTTTAGATTAAGCATATTTAACTGATCTTGTGTCAAATTCTGGTTGTAAGACCATGAAATGTTTGTTTGTATTGTGGTTGTGAGGTCTATAAAGTTATGCTTAATCACATATACAACATAATTAATCTACAGACAGAAAACAGGCAGCTTTTTTCCATCTGAAAGCTTTAATTGTATGAATACATGCAGCATGGAGACTCTGCCCTCTGCTGGCCACAGTCTGCCACTACAACAAACGTTTACATCAAATTTATACTTGATATGTCAGAATATCTTTGTGATAAAAAAAAAACCTTCTATGCAGCCTGTACGAAACAAACAGATTCATCATTTTCATTGATCATTATCTAACACTACTGCACCACTGCTGTACATACAGTTACCTGTGCTATATATGCTCTTACATCCCCATGCATATTTATTTATACTATTGTGCATACTGTATATATCTGACCCATAGTGTGTTCATATTTATACTACTGTTATACTATACTTTTACCTGCACTGTGTATTTTGCTGAGTGAAACTGCTGCTTTATATATCTTAGCATATTTATATTCTACTCTATACACATGTATATTTCTTTGTACTTCTGGTTAGATGCTAAACTGTACTTCATTGTTTCGGTATTTGTAGTCAATGACAGTAAATTTGAATGTAATCTAATCTGGTAACAGAAATCAATCAATCAATTCATTCTTAGTAATTTGCTTCGTGGTGAATTGAGGTGTGCTGATGTTCTGTTATGGTCGACTCAAGAACTCAGAACGCCACAGTCGACTGAAAATATTCACTTTATCTTCAACAGCAAAGTTTAAGCATGTAGAAAAATGTGAAGAGGTTTCGTACAGAGGGTCAGAAGTGTTTGTCAGAGGACTAATAACTTCACCTCCTCTCGGCTGTTTAACACTGTCTCAACATGTCAGCTGGTCGCGTGCCTTTAACTTATCATTCTTCAAGAGGACAGCTCGTGTGTGTGTGTGTGTGTGTGTGTGTGTGTGTGTGTTTTCAGAGGCTGCATGGAGGAAGAGGCCGGGCTGTGTGAGTCTGGACAGCTGGTCTCCTTTCTCTCCCAGCATCCCTCCTCCTCCTCCTCCTCCTCCTCCTCTTTCTTGTTGTAGCTCAGACGTTGTTTCTCTACAGAGCAGAGCAGACAGCTTCACTCATTCTTGGCTGGATATAAACTTTCTCATCTAAATGGATCCATTCTGATCATTTGGATATTTGGATATGAGTTTGCCGCCTGACTGACTGACTGGTTTTCTGATTACTGGCTGCTGATCAGATACTGTGGAGTGACTGAATCTCAGGACACTGACTGGTTGATTACAGAGCAACAGCGTCTGGACAGACTGTGTTTAGACTGACACGGTACGACTGCTTTAATATTAGTAGTAGTAGTAGTAGCAGTAATAGTAGCAGTAGCATGAGTGAAGTGAGTACTTTTACTACTGTAAATATTTGCTTTATATTGAGGTAATTTTATGATTATTTAATAAATCTAATATTTCTCCTTTCCTCTCCTCTTCTTCTCCTACTCCTTTCTCCTTCCTCTCCTCTCCTCCCCTCCTCTTTTCCTCTCCTCTCCTCCTCTCTTCCTCTCCTCTCCTCTCCTCTCCTCCTCTCTTCCCCTTGTGTCCTCTCCTTTCCTCCTCTCTCCTCTCCTCTCTTCTTCTCCTCTCCTCTCCTCCTCTCCTCCTCTCCTCTCCTCTCCTCTCCAGATGTTGACCGTCTCTGTGCTCCTGCTGCCGTTGCTCCTCTTCTCTCCTCCTGTCTCCTCCTCTCCTCTGGCCAAGGTAAACTCACAGCCTGAATGAATTTTATATTTTTACTTGCAACACTGTTGAAAACAAAACTGTTTACCAGACATGTCGAAGTTGGGAGTTACAGTGTTTTCACCTGCCAAAAGTGAGCTAATATTAATCCTTCAGTTTATCAGAAAGATTGAAATCAGAAATCTCTAAATTTGGATATTCATGGTTTTCACTGGGCAGGACAGGTGTGAATAACTGCAATCTAAGAAGTTGTAATAAATGTATCTGAGATGGAGTAGAAGTATAAAAAGAAAGTATCTTGAGTTTGCACAGTAAATGTACACTCCACCACTGCTCTGATGTCCTTTTGTATGTCTGAGCAACTACACATGAAAACAAGAGCATTAAATTTAAAACACCAGCGTGCTGACGGGCACACTCGTGACTTCAGGGTTAAAATATTTCCAGTGATGGCATTTCCAATTTTCTTTTCATTTTTCACGTTTCCTTCATCACAAGTCAGGTGTAAATCCTTCACAAGCAGTCAGTCAGAGAAGACTGATGTTGACCTGTGACTGCAGGCAAAGGAGCTAAATGTGGAATATCCCTTAGAATGTGTGTGTGTGTGTGTGTGTGTGTGTGTGTGTGTGTGTGTGTGTGTGTGTGTGTGTGTGTGTGTGTCTACATGATTTAGGAAGGTGTCGGCATGTGGGGGTGAGATTTGGAATATGTTTTGCTCTGAAAGCTTGGTCCTGGTTTTGAAGGAAGATAACAGCTGCACACACACACACACACACACGCACAGTGAGCAGGTCCTCAGGTATGTGTGTGATTAACGTTGTCAGCAGCTCATCTCTAATCTCAGAGCCTCCAGCTGTAACTCTGGTTTAAAAACACTCTGCTGTGTGTTGGTTTGTTTCCACCAGAGTTTCTTTTGCAGCCTTTTATCACATTCAGTCAAAAAAAATCAGAGGAGAAACTCTGGTGTTGATTCATGAAATTTTGTGTTAAACATTTCATCATTAACTAAAGTTAAACAAGAGAAAAGCAGTTGCAGTGAAACCAAACATTCATGCTTCAGACGATTTGTCCTATTGACTTTAATGATTGTTGTCTTCTCCTTTAGCGCCACCAAGAGGTTAACATTCGGTGGTTTAGCGTGACATGAACCTGTAATTACACCAACACACCACTGCAACATGTGTTTGTGTGTTGTGTGTGCAGTCAGCTGGCTGCTAACAGCAGGTTTGCAGGATAGCAGATGTCAGCTGGAGGCGACAGATGCAGCTATTGTGTGTGTGTGTGTGTGTGTGTGTGCGTGTGTGCTTTTGTACATCTCTGTGTATAACAATTTGAGTTCAGACCCTGAGAGTGAAGACATTTTCAACAAAAATGACAAAATATTTGGAAAGTGTCTCGTCTTCTTCAGTGGGTGTTTAGTTGTGTGATTCAGGTCAGAATTAGTTTCAGGTTAATTTAGGGCTCAAGGTCAGGCATGTAGTTATTAAGGGTCCCTTCAGGGTGAGGGTCTCGGCAGTATATGTCGCTGAAGGTCCTCACAAGTACAAACATGTGCATGTGTTGGGTTTGTTGACCTGTAAGTTCAGAGGAATGTGTGGAACTTGAATGTAAACACCTGTTTGTGGTATTGTTCACTACATGTGTGGTGTGTGCAGCGTGTGTATGTCAGAGTGTGTGTTCATCTTTGACAGAATTATATGTCATTATGAAAATATGTGATTTCTAAAAAGGAAGAACGGCGGCCATAGCTCAAAAAAAAGCTTTTGAAGAAAAAAATGAGCGTACCGCTGCCCAGCTGCCTCACTCATAATACGTGTGTGTGTGTGTGTGTGTGTGTGTGTGTGTGTGTGTGTGCGCGGAGAGTCATTGTCATTCAAAACGGCATGCATCTCTCCCAGTGGGAGGGTAAAGGTCACCATCTGGAGTCTGAAGCACACACATACTCACACACACACTTCTCAGTTCTTCTACATTGTTCACTATATGAAACATGATAAATACCATGAAAACACATCTGTGTGTGTGTGTGTGTGTCTCAGGATCAGTCGGTGTGTGCCAGGACTTCCTGCGGTGCAGGTCGAGAGTGTGTCTCCACTGACAGAGGAGAACCAGTCTGTCGCTGTTTACAGGTAAAGTTAATGTGCACATCGTGTTTAGTTCAGTTCTGATCTTTATTGTCCATTTTGTAGCAGTGCAGCATAAAAACACGAACACAGCAAAAACACACTAAGACGGACTGACTAAGACATTGAAAGAGCTGCACTATACTAATCCAGATTAACATTTTAACACTTGTCACTTTAGCCTAAAAACGAATTCTGGTGGGACAATACACACATTTCCTCTGCAAGAGAAAAATCACTCAGATTGTTTACAAATGACTTTTGCAAAATGTCTGACTACTCTTATAGAAACTCTGTAGGCATCTTCATCTGTTACACCAAAATATGGCTTTAAATTTTAGGCTTTGTCATCATAAATCTACCTCTGCAGGCCATTTCTGCTCAACATGCGCTGACCCTGGTCTTTCTTTGCAGCAGTGTGATGGGACCGAGCACTGGGTGTGTGGAAGTAACAGCAGATCCTACAGAAATCACTGTGAGCTGCACAGAGACGCCTGCATCACCCAGACCAAGATACATGTGGAGCACAGAGGACACTGTCTGGGTCAGTGCACACACACACACACACACACACACACACACACACACACACTCCGAGTACAGACAGTTAAAGCTGTGTATAGTATGTGAGTTGTGACAGTGGTTTCTATGTTTCTGTTTGCAGAGAAACCAACAAAGACGGACGTGAGCCCCAGTAAGTCTGCAGCTTATTACAGGATTAATTCAGTTTATCAGTTTAAGGACTGCAGCCTTCAGAGAATTTATATTTCATTTACATCAACCATATTATTTGTTGTTTTTGTGTGTGTGTTTGTGTGTGTGTAGTGGTGTGTTTCCTGTCTGATCGTGATTGGCTGAGAGAGAGAGTGATCCAGTGGATTCAAGAGGAGGTCGAGTCTGACAACCTGACCTCAAATGTGTCCTCAGCCAGCGACGTCCTGCAAACGTACTTCAAGGTCAGATCTTTCTTTCCTCTCACAGTCATTACGTTTTATCCCAGCAGAGTTTTAAAATTTTGCTGAACAACGTAAATTATGAGCCAGCTGCGCTCCAGCTTAAAATGTGTTTGTGTGTTGCAGATGTACGACAATGGGGATTCAGAGCTCGATTCCAAAGAGTTCCTGAGCTTCCTGAAACATAATGAGACGGCTCTGAACCTCACATACTCCAATACTCTGGAGACCAACCTGCTACTGAGGTACACACACACACACACACACACACACACACACACGATACATTTGTTTAGTGATTCTATTTTGTATTATTACTCTTAATCTGTAAAGTAACTAAAGTTAGATCAGAGAAATGTCGCGGAGTACAAGTACCATAAAGGAGCAGATAATGGAAATACTCAAGTAAAATACAACTTGAGTGAATGTACTTAGTTACTTTCCTGGTTTTACATGATACATAGAAACACATATTTACGTTTTTTGCACTGCCTCTTTTATTCACCTCCACTTTCCTGGTTTGCTTCAATCTCTCATAATCAATAGTCGATGTGTGAATTGTCCCTTAACGCCGCTCACTCTCTGTCCGTCTCTCAGGTCTCTGTGTGTCGATGCTTTGATTGAGCTGTCAGACGAGAACGCAGACTGGAAGCTGAGTTTAACTGAGTTCATCAACTGTCTGACACCCACCTACCATCCGTATGAGAGAAGTAATGACACACACACACACACACACACACACACAATAACTCAGCATAACTCGAACAAGTGTAGTAAAATGCCAACAACACACTGAATCTGACAAATAGATTTTTTAGAGACACACTATCCAGATTATGTATAAACACAACCATATCAGCTTGTGTTTACAGGTTAGTAGTTTTCTCATTTACCTGCATGTTTTCTTATGTTTGCATGAAGAATGTGCTCTGGAGGATGAAGTGTTCGAGGACGGAGCTGAAACTCAGATGGAGTGTAACAAGTGTGTGTGCGCCTGTGGAAACTGGGTGTGCACGGCTCTGACCTGCACAGGTGAGAACATGAACACACACTGACTTTCTGTCAGGACATACAGGCTTTTCTTTCTCCATCAGCAGCTGTTTTTATCTGTGTAACTCGATTTCAGGAGAACATCACGTTGAGGAGGACGTTCAGGAAGGAGAAGAAGAAGAAGAAATGACAGAGGAGGAGTGGAGCAGGAGAGTGGCTGAACTCAACGCTTTACAGCTGGAGAGTCAACACTGAACTGCTGTGATGGGGGAAATGTAATCCAGTATTCATTATTCTTAAATTGTATTAGATTACTTTACTCACTACTTAAAGAGGAAAGCTTTTAAAAAGTTGTAGACTGTAGACCACAATGATACAAATACACAATTTATGTATTTTAGCAAACAACAGAATGCAGCATATTTAATAGACTACAACCTAAATTTGACCTGTTCCAACAGGAAACCTTCGCCATGGAGGCCTGAGGTCACACCCACCTGCACCAGCCAATCAGCAGCTGAATAGTCTTTAGCTACAGATCAGAGGATCATCTCATAGTTTAGTTTTATATCACAGACTGTTTTTGTTTTCAGTATCATTTCATTACATCATACATGAATCTATGTTTGTCTACATAACAGTTTGCTTTCTGTATTATAGTTTTTAGGTAGTTCAACTTTTGTCATTATTTAAGAAAAGTATTTTAAAATTTAAGTTGCTATAAATCAGCAAAGAAAATTCCAAATACTGAGCATTGACTGAGGCTGGTGAAACACTCAGGAGGTTGTTTCAGGGTGTTTCATTGTTAATGAGATTTTATATTTTGTGTGTTAAAGTTGTGAAGTTAATGCAGATTTTTTATACTAGTGTTGCTCTAATAAACAGTTTATTGTATAACAAACTGTCAAATCTTGAAAGACTTGATAGAAAAGGGGAAACTGGAACATGAATTATTCATTTATTGTTTAACACAAAGCATATGTAGAACTATTAATATCGATATATTGAAGAACAAAAAATGCAATAATAAATACATATTTTCATAACAATGCAATAAATAAAAGCATTATAACATCAGGACACAGACAAAAACAAGTTTAAAGAGTTACAGGTGAGTCAGAGGGTGAAAAACAATAAAATAACACATCCAATCATCAATAAGGCCTCCACACAGGCTCCTCCCCTCTTACAGAAAGACACGCCCCTTCAATATAATTGGTCAGTGCTGTGACGACGTTGCGGTCCTCCCCCGCCGTTTGGAGCTGTTGGTTCGGTCCATAGTAGAAGCTTCCTGACTGGAAGGGAGCACTGTGGCTCATTGGAGGAGGAGGAGACAGGTAGGAGCCGTACGGCGTCGGCTGTGAGGAGTAGGAGAAGGCAGGCAGGTGGTGCATTCTGGGACTTGGAGTGAAGGAGGAAGTCAGAGAGGTCACCTGGCCCAGGAACGACGGCTCATTGGTCCACAGCGAGGAGGAGAAGGATCTACAGTCTGGAGGAAGAGAGAGAAACATTTTCTAATGAATAAATAATTCTGAGCATGAAAGTCCATTCTTGGCCTTTGATTAAGAAGAACTCCAGAGCTTTCAGGTGCACCACATGGTCTTCCTCTGCAGATGGACTTTACAACAGGATGTGAGGTGCGGTTGAAAGCTCTGGCAAAAGGTTAGTAAGTGGACCTTCAGTTTAGATTTTTTTTTTGTCAAACAACATATATTTCTTTTTCTATTTTTTCTATTTGAGTTGGTTTACATTTAAAATAAATTGTTACTGTTGTCATGTGTCATCATAGCTTCTCACATTTCTAGCTTTACCAGATTTTAAAAGGATTTAAATGACATCCCTCCTCTCATACCTGATGATGTAGTGCTGCCGCTGGACGACCTGAACGCTCCTGATTTCACCTCTTTCTGCCTCTGACCTGAAGGAGAGACAGAGAAGAAGAAAAGGCCATTCTGTCTGAAAGCTCAGATAAAATGTTCAGATCATTTTCTCTGTTGTGTACTAACGTCTTGGCAGCCGCTGCCCATCCACAGTGACCTTGATGGCTCTTTGTAAGGTGGCGACCTGAGGGGGCGCCGTCAGCACGTTGATGGAAATTGTGAAACTCTTGCCTGAAAGAAAGAACACACACATACACATGTACAGGAAAATTATAGGGGTTTTAAAAGTAACCAGTGTCCCAGAAGGTTTTCTAATCTGTACATCACAACATTTCTCCTCAATCCCTCACTAACTATTGTTTTTGGGGGAGTTAAATAAAGGCTAGAGGTGTCATATGTTGTAAAGCTTGACTGGAAAGGCCTCCGAGACAAACGGGTTATTTTGGGTCATATAAACAAACTTGTCTTCTTTCTGTTTACACTTCTAACTTTAAGTTACAAGGCAAAACCCATTGTATTGGATGTTAAATGACAAGACAAAATTCTTTATTTCTGTGAGAGGGCATTTAAATTACAAAAGATAGAAATCAACGAAGGAGGAGGAGATAAATCAAAGTGTTGATGCTCCAATGTGACTGAACACTACTCTCTAAACGTCCCATCACAGGCCTCTGTCAGTCCTTGTTCATGTACATCAGTAAAGCTTCTGTCTACCTCTCCCGCTGCGACCGATGAAGCGGAGGTCGTTGAAGTGGGCGTAGCCTTGCTTCATGGTTGCTGTGGCGTTGCGTAGCTCAGCGCTGCTGTTGTCTTCATTGCCAGCCATCACTGTAACAACCACACCGTCCGGCACGTCATTACTCAGAGCGACGACCTGGAGGATGACGAAAGCTTAGGACTGGTCCTTCACCCAAGTATGAGGGAAAATGGTCTGGCCTGTTCCAGCGACCTTTTATGACCTTTGACATTATGAACTGAAGATAGATAGATAGACAGACAGATAGAGGACTCCTCACAGTGAAGGCTCTCGGCAGGGTCTTGTTACACCTCCAGTGATGCGGCAGGCTGCTGCAGAGGAAGTTCGGGCTGTCAGTCTGTACCAGGCCTCTGGGTGGCGCTGTGCTGCGCTGGTGGAGGGACCTCACCTCCTGGTTGTCCAGCTGGCGGTTGGCGGGTGATGGTGTCGGCCAACCCTTCACCACAGGATCTGAGAGGAAGCAACAGAGAGACAGAAAGATTTTTTACCTTTCTTTCTTGGTATTTTTTTCTTTACACAGCTCTTTTGTGCTGCATTTAAAATTCTATCAAAATGAATAAAATAATCACCTGGATTAACATTTTACCTTCACCTGGTAGTGATAGACTAATGACTGTAATCCAGCAACATTAAAAGCCCTCACATCTTCTCAAAGTTAATAATAATAAATATGTAAATGTATTATCAATGATGTGGTTTACCCTCAATCCTTTGTTAAATGTTTAATTTAGATGACAAACTTTCTTCTGAATTTGTGATCTAATGGTGAAGTATTTTACCTAATTGTGGTTTAAAGTCTTGATAAAACAAAAATATTTCCCTGCAGAAACAAATACTGAGCCTGAACCTTCTAAAAACAAGACAACAGGTCTTGTTTTTAACCGTCAGTGATGCAGCTCTTTTATCAAATAAACCAAGTTTAATCAGTTTTTCCAACTCTTAAGTTGAAATCTGTTCATTATTCTGTGAAATATCACCTGAATTGTTCTGTTTTTTCACATAAGTTAATAAAAACACAGAGATTAGTCTTTTCATTTTTTTAAACTGGTCCTATATCAAGTTAGCTACACGTTAGTTGCAATAATAATTACATTTTTCTTGTCTTCTTATCAGCTGTCATCCCTGTTTCATTTTGAATTTTGTCCAAAAAAACCCCCCAACTAAATATTTTAATAATCACGTGTGAGAAGACGTTTTTAACGAGAAAGTGTAGAAAACTACATTTACCAAACTCCGGCGGTCCCTCACTCAACTACGTCATCAAATCGCGCCTGAGAACGACAAACGCTAGAATCAACACGAGCAGCAATTTCTGAGCGACTTTGGTGAGAATTTAAAACTATTTCAGCCTCTTTTCTTTCTGCCTGTGTCTCTCTGGTTCTCTGTTTCTCCTCCTGTTCGTCTTTTTCTCTTCACTCGCTGCTGCATTGTGTTTTTTCACCGCAGTGTTTGAATATGAGGGAACTTCGCTGTATTATCATTCAGATTTCACTGCCGGAGGGGAAGTTAATGCGGTCAAACCACCTGTCCCCTCTCCTTTTAGTGTGTGTGTGTGTGTGTCATTTGCCTCAGATCTGTTCTGCTATCTTGTTATTTTAAGCTCTTGGCTCAGCTTCTGTTCTGTTTTAGTTACATAGCTGACTTGTTTTGTTTTGGCTAAATGATCCTAAAATGCCCAAGTGCGCTTGAAAGACTCCATTTAGAACAGTGACTGCCTTTTGTTGACACTGACTATTGTCTCTGTGTGTTTGACAGAGAAGGCTTTTATTTGCATTTCACATCTTTTAAAGTCGGCACTGTGATCTATTGTATCTACACATGCCAGTTTATCAGGTACAGCTTGCTAAAGGTGATGCAGTGAAATCAAACTTCATCAAGGTTATAAAGTTCATTTTTTACTAAACAATAGTCAACAATTAAACATCACCACAAACTACAGCCTCCATAGTGATCAATCAGTTGAATCAACACCTCTTTAAAGCAGTTTGAACAAAACCTGAACATCATGAAGGGATATTACAGTACTGTTGGATCAGACTGCATGAGTTTTAGTTTTAGTAGCTAATAAACCAGCGTGACTATTAGTTGATTTGGAAATATATTGTTCGCATTGTAGAAAATAGTCTTCAGCTTCACCACATGGCATTAACACAATCTAAGACAACGGATGAGAACAAAGCAAAGCAAGAACACAGCATCAACAGTAAAGAAAACAAAAGATTGAAGACTAGTTGAAGCTTTTACTGTCACTTGTGTGGAAATCAGGATGTCGCAGCAGCAGAAGATGTGAGACTGAGACACTTTGAGTGAACTGAAGATAATAAAGTAACTCTTAAATATATTTTGATGCACTAAATACAGACTGGAATAGTTGTGCTGCCTTTTTTTCAGGTGTGCCGCTGAGAGAAAAGTGTGTCCGGAGGTCAAGCATTGATCTTGACATTATCCAGCTTAAGTTATACAACACATGGTTAGATTTACAGAAATTAGTCTGGAAATGCTGAATATGTACGACATGTGGGCTGGTGTGACTTAACATGCTTCTTCAGTTAATTTTGGTTAGTTACTTTAACGCAGCTGTATTTCTTTGTTTTGTCCTCAGGTGGGTGTGGTTATGAGCAGTCCCATGGCTGGCTCGGCCGCCTCCAGTTCTAAAGACCGTCCAGTTTCCAGGACCAGTTTCATTCCAGAGCTACAGAGCATGATGTAAGAAACTCACACACACACACACATACTCACACACAGAAGGAAACTCACCCCAGTACAGCATCGGGCTGGTGCTGCTGAACAGACTGTTGGAAGCCATAGAAACCTGTTTAACAAATAATAGAAATACAATAATCACACTATGAAGTATTTCAGATGATGATGCTTTGCTAAACGGCCTCCAGGGAATAAAAACTAAAACACAGATGTCTAAAAACAGTCCACACGCCTTCATTTTGATACATTATGTTATACAGTCATTAAAATATCACACACGTTTAAAATAGCGTCACCAGACTTTCAGTTCACAACGTTACAATGACTAGTTCAGGACTAATTGATGGAACAAGTGCAGCTGTGCAAAATGATGCTCTTTAACAATCCTAAAAACACTTTTGCAGCAGGCAGTATCACAATAAAGGTGATTAACATGAAGTGTAGTTGAAATAATGGCCACATTTTGTTTAAACTGTCTTTGCAGTAGAGCTGAAACCATTTGTTTATTATCGGTGAGTCTTAACCAGCATATATTTTGATAACCTGTGGATAGTTTATGACATTTTTAGGCAAAAATGTGGTAATATTACCAAATTCCATTTTCTGAGTTTTTTGTTTTGTCTCATGTGATTTTAAACTGAATATCTTTGGGTTTTGGACTGTTGGATGGACAAAACATGCAATGGGAAGACGCCCTCTTGGAAAGTCACATTTTTTTCACTATTCTGCAACATTTAACAGACCAAAGAATTTTTCAATTTATCAAGGAAATAAGTGGCAGATTAATAAATAATAAAAATAATCATTAGCTGCAGCCCTGCTTCGCAAACTCAAAATATTGCATATTGCAAAAAAAAGTATATTTCCTGAAATCAGTTGGTACAGACGTCTTCCTCAAAACTTTCCATTACAAGAACAAACTTAGTATTGTTTACACTGTTGCTAAGATTTGACAATTTTGTTGTTTGTACAGAGGAAAAAACAGATCTTTCTCTTGGTTTTTCAACAGGAGCCACGTGCGTGGTGTTTGTGTGAGTGTGTGTGTTTTGGGGTACTCACCTTGTGTTGTGTGTGGTCTGCAGAGAGATGGTGTAGGTGGTCAGACAGGCTGAAACCCAACTAAACCCCAAAACCTAAAACCTAAAACCAAAGCTCAGCCTGAAGCCAACCTCTGAACCTGAAGCCAACGTGCCCACAACCCCAAACCAAAGCCATTCTCACCTGTGTGATTGACAGCTGCAAACAGCCAATCACAGTGCAGATGACGTGGGGGGTGTAGAGTCAACAAGGGGGACTGTCTGTGTTTGTATGTGACAGAGAAAGAATAGATGGAGAGACGGAGGGAAAGAGAAGAAATGAGAGAAGGACAGAGCTTCAGGATGTGGGTTTAGGTTAGTCTGCCGTCATGGAAGTGGCTTCTCTGGATGCAAATTCAGGTTTGACCAAACTGTGGTCAAAGTGTGTGTGTCCTGTCGACCTCACTGTGTGTGTGTGTGTGTGTGAGTGAGGCAGGGGAGAGAGAAAGAGAGACATATATGTATATACATAAACATTTTGAACTCAACAACAGAGACCTATTGTTTACCGTTTAATCTCATGTGCTTTATTCCTTGAGATGTGACGTGTTACAGTGACTTTTATAGTTATTTTTAATTTGCACTCTTGTTTTGGTCAGATAGACATTATTCTCGTATATTTAACTTAAGGTCTGGCTTTCAAAAGAAAAACAAACCTAAATTTCCAATACATAAATGATACTTTTTGATGCCTTACTAAACATATTTTTCTAACAAACTGTGTTTTTGATTGAACAAAAGAAAACAAATTCCACAAATGTTGGAGTCACCTTAAGTCAAGCAGCCATACGAGAGCTTTAGACATAATTTACATGTAAATCAGAAACTATCTGACCAAAAAATATGTAAACAAGAGCACAAATCTAAGTAAGCATTCAGTACAAATTAGCAGTACTTAGTTTGTGGTACTTGGAGCTGCAGGCATGGTTCAGTTGGTCCCAAAAAATATTAACGTTCATTAAATAGCTATATTTAACTCAGATGCATAACAATTATTCAGGACTGATCTAAGAACCAAGTATTTTAATCGAACAGCCAATGCAAGCCAATGTTAAGTGCTAATTTAATAGTCTTATTACCTATCAATACCTAATCAAATAATGTTTGATATTTACTATAAATATATGCATGAAGTGTCTACATCACTTCTCTGGCGCAGCTCAAAAGCTCAGTTTGTCAGCAGAAGATGCAGCTTGATAAGCTAGAATAAGTTGTGACAGCTTCAGTCTGTAGCAACAGAAAATAATCTTAAAATGTCACAGTGCTGAACTAGAAGACTGACAAGTAATCTCTCAGAAATGTGGTGTAAAATCAGAGCAGTGTTTCAGTGTTCGAGAGGATTCACTTGAATCTCTGCTTGGCTCCACATCACTCTGATTCATGTTTTGCATTTGTGTGCGTCAGGTTTGCTCTGGGAGACGCTCGCAGGCCTCTGCACGAGACGGCGGCTCTGGTGGAGGACATTGTGCACACGCAGCTCATCACCATGGTGAGATAAATACAGCACGGTGCTGCACGGCCACTTCACTTTCACTCATGGATCGAAAGGGAGGTCACACGTCTTAAAAATATCTTTGATAACAACACCTTGGTGTCATTCTCCCACCTGGTCCAGATGTAGAGCAACTCAAATCTTCCATTAAAACTAATAACTAACAAAAGTCCTCTCCAGAATATATGAAATTATATCTAAATCAGACAAAACAATATTCATACCGTCAGTGAGAACAAGACTTATCCATGTAGGCAAAGTGATTTTTTTCAAGCCTGAACCAGCTCTAACTATAACAAATTTGAATTTATGGTCGTTTTTTTTGCAGCTTTAATTTGACCTTTCCTTCTCAAACTCAGTAGTGCACTTTTTGAGAGAATTTTGTTCTTTATGTTAAAGAAACACAAGATTAAAACTAAATTTATGTTGTATTTCCATGACTCTCATCACCAAGAGTGAGATATCTCTTCCTCTAGTAATTTCAGTAAAAAGACTCAGATACAATCGTTCCATTGGATTTATCTACATGTTTCTGTATATAACTGATGAGAGAAAATATGAGTAGAGTAAATGTCTGATGTGATCCTCTCTTTCTGACCCTTTGAATTACATGAACGTTGGAGTAACTAATGTTTTACGATGATTGGTTTATCAGCTGCATCAGGCCTGTGAGGGCGCGGCTCTTCGTGGATCGAGGGTCATTTCAGCCGAGGACATCCTGTTTCTGATGAGGAGGGACAAGGTAAACAAAACACACAGAAAAAAAACACAACAAATACACAAAACTTAATGTGATAAAATATTTTTTATTTATTTAAAAAAGTATAAATCTTAACTTCAAAATGTTAGAGTCACTGTTGGTTTGCAGCTTTGAAGTGAATAACTATTAATGTTAATTCTCCTTATCTTTCTTTGTCTGTTTTTCACTTCCTCTCTCCCTTTCTCTGTTGGGCTCAATGTCTCTTGACCAGAGGAAGGTGGTGAGGTTAATCAAATATCTCCAGTTCAGAGATTATAAATCCAAACTACTCAAAACTATGGAGGATGATGACACACAGCCAGAAATGGGTACATGCACACTCATACAAACACATGACAGTTTTACATTAGAAAGAGATCAAAGTGCAATTATAAAAAGAAATCTGTGTAAAATACATGTTTAAGAGCTACATATCAGATTAATGTAAACTGAGTCTTGGTTTTTGTTTTTGATTGTATTGTTTGTCATGTGCGTTTGCATACACGTGGTTTGGTGCAGGTGCTGCTGGTGGCACTGCCGGTGGTAACCAGCGGAGGCAGCGATTGGCCCAGGATTTTCTGGTGTGGATGGATCAGACTGGTGACCTCCTGTCATTGGCTGAGCGACAGGAAATGGACCCCATCAAACAAGAGCGGATGGAGGTCAGAGGTCATCATGATGGCTTCCACTCTGTCTTTATGTCCATGACACACTGGTAGCACTGATTTGACTGTACACAACAGTACATTTATTTTTTTAAATGAGAATGATAAGGATGTTTATAATTATTACTACTAATTGTTTTGTGTGTCTCTGCATCTTCAGCGTTTAGAGCGTCAGACTCGAACTATGGATCAGTCTCAGTACTCAGGAGTTCTGTGAGAGTCGACAGCTCAGCTTTGGTAAGATTTTAATCAAGTAATTAAGAATCTCTTTATCAAATCAAAGTCAAAGTTTTAGGATGCTGATAAACCCAAAGAGATTGAGTTTTTATAACTAGTCTTTGCTTTCCCACCCTGCTGGACTATATGTCTCCCGTACTTTCAGAGCCAGTATTTCTCTTCCATGTCTTCTTAACAACAGGCTTCCACTGTAAATGATCACATTCTGTTTTATTTATGTTTTACAGAGCTTTGGAATCAGGGTTGTAGTACAAAACAGAGAAAATGCTCACATTTGAGAAGCTGGAAGTGTTTGTTTTTTAACTTGCTAATTGACTTAAAACAATAAATCCATTATCAAAATTGTTAACAAAATTCTGCTGTGCAATATCACATGTCCAGATGAAAGTATTTAATGTGAAGAAAAATGTGTTCTATGGGTCTTACAAAAAACTCAACTGGACATGAAAGATTCTTGAAACCTCCCAACACTCACTGAAGGAGCTCTAAATTCATGATGGTCAGTTGTAGGATTTCAAAATGACACCAAAAGTACACAGAGCTAATTCAGGGTGTGTGTATTTTTGTCTGCTTGTGTGTGTGAATGTGTTTTCAGCTAAAAAAGCGTCAAAGTTTCGGGACTGGCTGGACTGCAGCAGTTTAGAGCTGAAACCCAACAGCCTCGCCATGGAGATCCTGTCCTACCTGGCCTATGAGACTGTTGCACAGGTTGAGTCATTAACTTGTCCTGCTGATGTCTCCATCTACTTTACACGTGTGGGATAAAACCTTTGCAGTGTTATAAAATCTGTCTCATTTTTCTCTCCATCTTCCTCCAGATTGTGGATTTGTCTCTTTTGGTAAAGCAAGAAATGACTGCAAAGACCAATCCCATCAGTCATGTGATCTCTGCCAGCTACATCCACTACAACACTCACACTGAGGTACACACACACACAAATGTATTTTTATAATAATTAGTTGTTTTGAGTCACTAAAACCAGGGTACGGCAGTGTTGTTTGTAAGACAGTAAGTAACATCTGTTTTCCATCTTTCTCTGAACCAGGTAAAGAAGGATCCAGACTCACCTGAAGCCACTCCACCTTCCACCCCAGGCTCCTCCCACTCATCAAAGCCCCTCCTACAGGGCAATGGAAGTCTGGACAGCCGGGCGAGACAGAGGAAACGCAAAAAGGTGTGTGTTCAGTCTACAATCTTGTTACCTGTAAAAATACGTGTGTGTATGTGTATTTGTGATCAGATGTATTTATGTAAGTATCTGTGTTGTTTAGTATGTTTGTATATGTGTACGTACATATGTATTTATGTTTGTGTGTTTATGTAAGTATGTATTTATTTGTATGTAAATATGTATGTGTATGTATGTTTGTGTGTATTTATGTTTGTGTGTGTAAATATGTATGTATGTGTGTGTTACTATTTAAGTATCTATGGATGTGTGTGTGTGTGTGTGTGTGTATGTTTATGTATGTGTATATGTATGTATGTATGTACACACATACATACATACATGTGTATAGACTGAAACATGACCTTGGTCTCCTACATTGTATTAATACAGTGTAATTTGTTTCAGAGCTGTCCGGCTACAGTGGAACCTCCCAGTGCCGCCATCCAGCCCTGTCACATCCGAGAGGCCATGAGAAGATACAACTACAGACACACAGTACGTACAAACAAACACTGAACATGACATTACATGTTGATATTCTTTATTTCAACGATGGGTTAGGAGTATGTTCAGGTCTGTCAGTACAATACTTGCATCATATAAAAGAGTTACAGTCGGTCTTCCTGTCCACACTGGTGGAAAAAAATGACTTCACTGTAAAAGATGGGGAACAACAACAGTCCTTTCTATGAGCAAAAATACAATTTACTTCACTCAAAGCCAATAAGATGCTTTATCCTTTTTGAAATACTTTACGTTTTTTTTTTGCCAATTTGTGTGTAGATGTGATAAAAGAAAAAGGGAATATCATACTCAATCAATCAATCAGGCAGATTTTGTCTCCCACCTTTTACAGTGACCGATCATCCACATGTATGTTGAGTCTTATTAGTTGCTGTAATCATTCAGTGTATACATGGACATGCAAAAAGGCAGCTGGTGTGCTCAAACTCCCAAAAGTTTTACTGATGTACCATTTCGACGTTTTACATCGGTTAAACTTTTGAGAGTTTGTAAATTTCAGTGTGTGGACAACATCTTTTTAACACCTGATTCAGTGGGAGCACAGTATGAAGCTATGTTGTAAAATAAACCCCCTTTCTCTTTTCTCTCTCAGAGTGCTTACTGGAGGAATGGGATGGCCTTCCTCACCTGCTGAAGACGCAGCACAGCTCACTAAAATGGTAGGAATCTGTGTGACCTTTGAGTTTCTTGACAACTGTTCATCTGATTGACTTTGCACTTGGTGGATGTTTTGCTGATGACCCAATGGAGTACAGTGTCAAGTTTCAAGCAGTTTGAATTAGCAGTTCTTGAGAAACCTGCAAGCAGCAACATTGGAGGCCAAGCAATCAACCCATTCCAAACAGGCGTGTTTTGAATGGGTACTGCACTAGTTGTTACTAGTACCTGCACAAATAATTGTTTTTGTTCTATTGTTGTAATAAAGACTTTTCAGT